>JAHXMU010000734.1:39031-51270 GCA_019455685.1 Philornis downsi | reverse complement strand
TTATTTGAGTTTCCTTAAAAGACTGACTTCCATCATTCTAAAAGAATAACTTCTAGCCTAAACTTAATTACTAAATTGCTGACACTGCGTCTCGTGTGTGGTGTCGGCTTACTCTAAATTCTTAAATAAAAAAAGTGGCAATTACCGCCTCACAGTGTCGTGGCATAGAGTTTACTAAATATTGGCACCTTTCTGCGGGAATGGACATCCACGCATCCTTCACAACCTCCCACAATGTGCTGTTGTTTGTGGGGTTTCTTTGCGCGATCACAGCCTTTACGTCACACCACAAATTCCCAATGGGATTGAGATCTGGGGACTGGGCTGGCCATTCCAATACGCGTATATTATTTTCTGCAAACCACTGTTTTGCTGTTTTTCTGTAGCTAGCTCGGTTTAATAAAGAGCTGGTTCTTGACCAAGTTTTTTCACTGCGTAAACATAAAAGAATTTGCATGCCATGCTAACAGGCTTCTATGTGTGTTACTAATGGTTGTTGTTTGGTGATTCATTTCATTAATTTTGTTTGTACAAATTATTTTTTTTTATTTAAAATTTAATTTTATTTATTTCGTGTTCGATATCACTTCACATCCCGCTATTTATCTCCTCATTTTTTTCTTGCAATATTGGAATGAAATATTCTAACGGAATAATCACGCCACACAACAAAGTAGGAGAAAATAGACAACAATATTTAAAGAGCTTTCCCATGGTTGCCAAATTACTTGAACCAGATATGGATGCTAAGAAAATAAGTGCTGGAGTTATGTACAAATTTTGGTGCCAAATTTTCCCCACTAATATTAGAATCCACAACAATATACAGTACACGCTCGCAAATTAAAACCAATTGGTAATTAGGGTGATTCTAATTTCAGAAAAATCCTAATTTCTGAACTTTTTTTTTTACCCCAAAAAATATATAGAAACGCTACATACAATCGCAAAATTTTATTTGAGTACATTGTAGTGCTTACAATTAATTTAATTTAGGCAAATAATCAGTAATACTTGTTTGCTTTTGCGGTTTTTGTATGCTAGCTAAGACGATATCGTTTCGCAAGGATAGCAGACTACTAGTGTGCTTCCACGAAGAAGGCTCATGATTTTTGCACCATTTTAACAAATTATTGATGCTTTCGATAGCTTTTAAGTGAGATATACCTGGAATGGCATCAACAACATCGTCGTCACCATCATCTAATGCCTCATTATTGCTACTGAGCTCACTTTCAGAAATGTCTTCAAAGGCATCTTCATTCCATTTGTCAATTTCCTGAACGCTGACACTAACATTTGAAATAACTTCCGTCAAGAGATTTATATTTATATTTTATAAATTCATCGTAAGTCTCGCAGGTGTGCCGTAATTGTGCTAGTGGCAAATCATCATCGCTGTCGTAATCGCCAGAATCCCAATTCAGCAGTTTTGACCATGAATTTTTCAACAACTCTTGTGGCAACTCATTCCAAGCCTGCTCCAAGAGTGTTATTGCATCCCGAATAGAATGATATTTCAAAAGATCTTTCAATTCACCTTCTTCACCGATAAGTTGAGATAAAAGCTGTTTTCTATAAATCAGTTTAGCTACTTTTATTGGATTCTGGTCCATAGGTTGCACAGCTGCTGTCACATTTGGTGGCAAAAGATAGCCTACTATGTTTACGTCATCACTTTGCAGTTTTTCAATGGGAGCATGTGCAGGGCAATTGTCAATTAGCAAAAGAGCTTTTTTTTATTCGTCCATAATAAGAATAGAATCAACTTATTGTTGATGATATTTGTGGCTCTGATCGAATCGGAACAGTTTATCCTACCTAAAATAAATGCAAAAGATGAAGCCTTCTACAAAAATAATCATAATAATTAAGGCTACATGAAACTACGACATATGGCTCGGTAGATTTTATAAACTATCAGTCAATCACCTATATTGCAGATACAATTATTCCACTAAAATATTATGAAACGCCCTGCAAAAGATGGCTGTAAATACAATCAGTCAAAAACAATATTTTTCGAGAATGTGTGATCATATTCATTGAGAAATCCAGTTAAGGGGAAGGGAAGAGTTTCCTTTTTAATTGGCGAATCTCTTCCCCTTATGCAAAAACATATTGAGTCAAAACTATTAACAATGGACCTCTTCAGTCCAGTCCAGTTTTTGGGTTTGCTTGACCATATTTACGATGACGTCATTAGATATAACAGCATACGGTGCGAGTCCATGTGATTTTCGTGGTGCGTGTTACTAAAATTCACATCACATCTTAGTGATTAATAACGTCTATAGGATTTTCACCATTAAAAGCGGTGGGTAAATTTGAGGCGCACCATTCGTCAGGAAGGTTGATCATATCTTGTATGGAGCCCAATACATTAGCAAATGTGGTAAAATGTTTTGTAGGCTGCGTGCTACGCATCATATTTTGGACTATTTGTATAAATTGTCCAAGGTACTTCTACTCTATCTATAACGCTACTTTGATCAATAACAGTGGCTTGCAATGCTTGAAGTGTTAATACCAGCATTTTGCACATTTAAAGACTTTTATTTAATTCACTGTTTTATTTTATTTTTGTTAAGAAGTTGAACCTTTTTGTTCCAGCGTCGATCAGCAAGAGAAAGACTTTTTTGCTTCTCTTTTTCAGAACGACTCTAGTCATCTTCTGTCATCAGCTGTAACAGCTTTGATGTTTTTGGTATCAATCAAAATCTGTTACAGAGATGTAATTTAAAGTATAAACTACAAACTAAGATGTTGCGTTCCCATGAGGTGTTTTGTGGGTACACCACATATACATACCTGAATTGGCATATATAAAACCACTGCTAATGATGGTATAAGTTGTATGATTTATGTATTTTCAAAATATGGCTCCTCACGAACAAGCGGATCAAGCGAATACGCTGCTTATACCATTACAATGCTACCGAACCAAACTTCGTCTGGACATTTTTGAAAAATAATGGGGAATTATATAAAAAAAATAATGTCCGGGCGCATTTACAGCTTTAACACATCATGATTTTAAACAATTCAAAAACTACTAAAACTTATAATTCCTTTTCCTGCGCCATACAAATTATTATTATTATTCTCAATTCTTGCTTCACTGTTAAAAGTTCGTATACGCTTAAAAGCATTTCGCCTCCTCGAACAGAACATATGATGGATTGAAGCGTGTCACTATCAATTTTCAATTCGTCTTGGCAACACAGCACGCTGCCTTATGTATTTGCGTCATCATCAGACAATTCTTTACTTCTAAACCAATTTAGTCAGTTATATCTAAAGCTGATCCATTTGTTAATTATCCTGTGACTGGAAACAGCCGCATATATTGAGTAATTTACGTGAATGACATGCTATTATTTGGTAAAAGGAGGGAGGAGGACAGACAGTACATTTTGGTCAAGAGCAAGAAAGTGTGAAAATGAAATTACTTGAAGAAGCAAAGAAATGTGTAGATATTCGCGTAGTTAAATAACACAATTAAGAAGATTATATTTCGGAATGAAATTCGGTTCAAAGAAACGAACGACTCTGCTTCAGACAAATAACTCTTTCAGACATACTATTTGCGTTAATATTATCAACATTATTAGACGCAGTATTAACTGCTGGTGCAATTTTCTATAACATTACCACTGTGTAGTGGATTATTATATTATTGGTTGTTTTACAGCAAGTGCCATTTATCATATTTGATGAAAACATCAGAATGGCATTGTAGTAGACACTTGCGTTCATTGCGACATTCAAAGGCAGTCAATCATCAATGGACAGATTGATAACAAATTGGGAACCCCATTAAACAACTAACATACATCAGATTGATCACGATTTTTAAGACACTTAATGCGATCTCTACATTATTAATTACTAATAGGTTGTTTTAATTTTGCGATAATAGAGGGATTTATAAACGATTCCAAATGACTCCAATCTCAAGATTCTTTTTTTAATATAATGGACTTGAAAATGTGTGCAATAGACACCATCGAGTATAAAAGCTAGTGGGGGCAGCTTGTCCACAAGTTATTGGACAAAATACTAATAAACGAATGACGGATGCACACGTACAGAAATGATGTTTGTCAAATGTTTGCAGCTTGTCCACAAGCTATTGGACAAAATACTAATAAACGAATGACGGATGCACACATACAGAAATGATGTTTGTCAAATGTTTGCTATATCATTACAACAAAGCACATTTGTTTTTTGTACTATTTTAAAGTTTATTATTCCACTAACATACTCGTTGTATTAGGATGAGTACGCTTATTCACCGCACCGTCACTTGGACATTTTAGACGGCAATGTCTGTGAGCCGTCATACCCATTATTTGATAATGTTTCACGATAATTTATGAATGGTGCAATAAGGACCAATACCAATTCGGTATTACTATATGTATGTATGTTTCTGAGACCAATTATTTCGAACGAATTGATTATCGTGTCGAATTTGTTAAAAGTTGTAAAATTTGTTGTATTTCGACTTCATTGTAACAAATAAGTACATGTCTTGTTTTTACAACACTTATTCCACTACTTAGATTTTTTAGTACTTAACTTTAAATGCTAATATCTCCGTGAATATGCACACGATGATTTGAAATACGTAACAAGTATGTATAGATAGGTTATGCCTAAATGATTACTTATCCAGTTGTAACGAAGAATAACATTTTCATCTCTAAATATGTGGTATTTGGAATGTTATTAGCAAACTTCGTTTGCTGAGGTGTTTATCTACGCTACTAACTTATTCGTGAATGTTTTGCGGAAGCTATTGATAGCTTCGAAATAATAGATATAGCGCTATGCTAGCTAGCATAATGTTAGACAAGAGTTTCTTTATTTTTTTTTTTACACATACACACCTCAAAGTAACTTAAGAATACATTTTCTTTCAAAATTTTTGATATTATAAATATATTTTTTACAGAATGAATTGTTAACTGTACAAAAGAACAGAAATTAAAAAGAACACAAAAAATCATAAGGGCGAGAATTTAAAAAAGCGAATAATAAACGCCCCACCTACATCAGACATTATTGATAATCTTTGAAAGAAATATATATAAAATCAAAAAAAAAAAATACTTAAAATTCCATAAAATCAAAACCAAAAAAAGAACAAAACGGGTAAAAAGTAAAAAAATAGTAATTATAGAAAATATTGTATACACAGGCCGAATTATGGAACATTTGTTATTTCAGTTAATTGTTTAAATGAGAACCATGTAAATTCATCTTCATTAACACGAATACAACTTCCGCGTTGTTGGCGGCAAAAATAATTCTTTCAGAAGATGAATAATAAAAAAACAAAAAAAAAATTATAATAATTCTAGAATGAAACTTTAACGTTGTAGTGTCCGACATCATTTTGCATTGTGAGTTTAACCTATTCTCCAGAGATACAACATAAAACACTTTGTAATGAAAATGAAAGCAAAAAAGCAGAGGAAACCATCTCTTACCAAAAAATGCATCTGAAATATGTAAACCTTCCGTGAAGGGGTCCTCACTGATTTGCTAACATGTTCAATCATTCATATAATGGTGTAAAAATGATGTGCAGCAGTTTTTCACATTGTATAAATAAATTATTATCACACATTGTTGTAAACGTATTCCACATTTTTACACTGATTTATTTTGTACCCTGTCGTATTCTGTCGCGGTCTTTATAACCTCGATCCACCAGGAAGTATAACTTTCATAGTATTAAGTAGTAACATTTCTTTTTGTATCTCGCTGCACATCTCTTATTTTTTAATGCGTATACAACAAGGTAAATTAACATTTATTTATGTTCGTAAAAATTTCAGTTTCTATATTTTTCGATTCTAATTATTTTGTCATTATTGTTAGTATTCTCAAAAATCCTTTATACGCATATTGTTTTCAAAATTTCTTCCAACTCTAAACATTCTTTACACTAAGTAATAGTTCCTTTCTCTCTCTCAATCCCCCAATTTTGTACCGTATGGAAATGCTCAGCAAATCAGCTTACCAGCTGCTTAATGTAAAAGATATTATTGTACAACAACAAATAAAAAATCAGCTTTCCAACAAATAATTGTGTTTTTATTTTTTCCAAACAAATGGCGATACGAAATGTTGACATAAAGTGTAGCAAAAATGAATCCATTATTTTTCTCCAATAGGTGGAGTAATCTGTATCCCGTGTTGAGTAAGGTAAGTATGATTGGATTAATGCTAGATGGCGTTAGAAATATAAGATTTCCTCCTCAAAAAACTACTCAGACATTTTGTAATTGCTTCGCTCAGTATTGTTTGAGTGGGCGTGATTGATAGATGGACACCGGCAAAGAGAAATTACGCCATATTTTACATGCAAAGCAGATGGCTGAAAATGTAAATAGTGCTTATAATACTGACACTGCAACAGTCAACCGCGCGCAATTTCGGTTTCATTGATACCATCCTACATACGAGTATTTGATATCAAAACTGTGGCATGCTGTGGAAAGCCATTTATTGAAAATGTCGACAAAGTAATAGTAATCATTTCGATTCCTTAGGAGCTAAATATTGCATAAAAACCGTCTGCTAACACTTGAATAAGGCTGGACACAAAAAGAAGCTCGATGTATGGGTGCCACACGAGTTAACGCAAAAAAATCTCGTGGAATAAATAAACTTCCGTCTACGGAACGCTGCTGAATGGCAACAAAATGGACCCATTTCTAAAGTATGTTGACCGGTGATTAAAAGTGGGTCATTTACGATAACGTCAAGCGAAAACGGTAAGTCGGCGCAAATAGTGGCCAAGCTAGGATTTTCGTTTATTTATTCGTTTATTTCGTTTAACAATTTTGTAATTTAAAACCTTTTAGCCAATATTAAGTAAATTACAAAATTCATAAAATAAATACTACTGCAATTAAAAGAAGAAAAACGAAATATAACTTAGAATATAATGCTTAAATTAAAGTGAATTAGCATTTGCAAACGTTTTTTTTCGCATTTAATTAAGTTAACAATTTTACGGTTCGAAACAATCAAATGAATCACAATATGCAAAATAATAAATGTAAAAATTTATATAAAATAAAAATTTATTATATAAAATCATATATTTATGAGCCAACCAATAATAATTTGTAAATATTACTCATAAATGCAGACATTAAGATGTAAAGGAATATTCACCTATGTCAACTGCATATGACAGAAGATAAGTCTATTACAAAATATTGCGTATGATACATTTAAATTTCTAAACTCATTTGGCAATGCTACTCTTACATTAAAAGATCGTGCTGTAAGATGGCAAAGTTTGGGGATAAACAATTGCGTTCTACGAACGGAATGACAAAATTTAAAAGTTTCATATAGGAAACGCGGATATATTTTGCAAAAACAACAACAATCGTACATCGATAAATGCAGGAAATGAACATCCCAGAAATTTAATCACAAAAGGTGTTATATGTACACGTCTCTCGAGGGAAAAGATGTAGCGAACAGCTCTGTTCAAAGATAATTGAAGGAGTTTCATATATTTTTGACTAGTAGCAGAGTATATCTCTAAGCAGTACATTATACTTGGCATAACGAGGGCATGAACCAGTTGCTTTTTCACATACAACAGGAGCGATAAATTAGTTGTGTATAATTGCCTCAATGCACAGTTAAAACTTAAAGCAAGGTGATTAATGTGTTTCTCAAAGCGCAGCTTATCATCTAATAAGACTCCCAAACATTTCATGTCATGCACAAACTGTAAGTTAGAACCATTACAAACTACTCGTGAATCTCTTCAGTTCGGTTCGTATAAAGCATAGCTTTGGACTTAGAAGAATTAACACAAAGTCTGTTCTCCGACCTCCAATCACGTAACCTATTAAGCACATTATTAATTTTCTGCTGAAGAACGTCTAGAAACTGGTAATCCCCTTTAAATAGCAACTGGATATCATCAGCAAAAAGACATACAATTTACATAGAGAATCAAGTTTCGGAAAAACATCGTTGATTTAAAGAATGAAGAGAATTGGGCCTAAGACTGAACCTTGCTGCACTCCACTCTACGTTGAGTACATTACTATATCTACCATTGACACAAACTTGCTGCTTCCTTCCTGAAAGAGAGGAGTAAAAAAAGTGAACGGTCAGTAATGTTTGCTGTGTGTTTGGTGGGATTTGCAGGGAATCATCTACTATGAGCGGTTCCTCTAGGAAAAAATCTTAATTCGGAACTTAATTCACATTGTACAAGGATGTGGCGAAAACAATATTGCCGATTTATGGGCTATATAAATTTCAATTACTACTAGTACACATGTTCAAGTCGCTGAATAACATAGGTTATCATACAATCCAGTTTCGAAGAAACCGCAATGTAGTTAATATCAGAAATGGCTCTTAATCTAGTTATTGTGAAATGTAGACTGGAAACTACAAAGCAACGAATTGAATATGCCGGATGTTCTGAATACAACCGCATTCCACAATCATTGCAAAATATATCTAGGATTGGAACGTTTAAGTCAAACCTAAAATCTTATTTATTTGAAAACATGGAAATGCTTCTATTGTAATTAGCCTTCTTTTTCATAACTTCTGTTTATTGCCATGTAATTTATTTTTCTTCAAATGAATATTTCACATAATATATATATAAATATAAAATAATATATAAATGTTTAATAGATATTGCCAATTCGCCCCAATAATGTCCAAGTGGCGCAGGGGCATAAATATTAAATGTGAAATTATCACTGAGACAAATGAATAAATACAAAAAAAAAAAAAACTGTACTGTCAACAGGCCGCATGACGTTGGGAGATTCTTATATATATCCTTCATATAGTCCGAATTATCTTCAAAATAACAACAAGCTATCAATGCATATTTGACCTATACCGGATTATCTGAATTATGCTAAATAAAGCCTTCACTGTCATGCAAAAACAATGGATTTCTTTTTACTACACTTTATATTAGAAGAAAAGCAATACGTAGACGTTCCAAAAGTATTGGTAAGTATCAATGATCAAGAGTACAATTAATGTTACTTGTGTGTCTCACAACAAATTGGAAAGCTAAGCATTTGTTGGGAATTAGTCAAACGGCTATTGTGTTGTCAGTATGCCAACCGACTAATAATGGAGTTGTTAGGTTGTTTATTCGCACATTAACCAAATGCTTGAGCTTGGGGCTTTCGAAACCATCGCCGTTGCCAGTAAAACAATTCGCTATGTGCAAAAGTTACAGACATTTTGTAAATTTACAGTTGGCAAAGAAATAAACAAGTGAGTATTTGAAATTGAAATTATAGTAGTAATTTTCTTGATAGTGTAAAGAAGAATGTACCCCAAATTAGCTGTCAGATCAGGTAGACATTTCCTAAGTGAAATTTGAGTATTTGGTTGGAGTAACAGTATATTCAGTAATCATAAAATCGTATGCAACTAGCGCATTTAGATGGTGTGGATATCATATGGCCGAAAATTGCGAGATGTTACTTGTTGGCATCGTTCTTTATCCTTGAGTGGAAATAGCAACCATCATTTTGCCGAGGTACATGGTCTCATCTACCTAGAGACACTGTCGTCGATAAATCTAATAATGTAAGTCTTAAATATATGGGAAATCCTAAGTTTAGTATTTGTTGTTGATACAAACAGAGTTTTCATCTATTTTCCATTATCAATGTAATTTTAATGAAATAAATGCGGGAAGAGATTTTAATTTGAAATTAACACCCATTTCATTATTCATTTCATAACTAAATTTATATCAAATTTGATATTAATAGATCTAATTCAACTTACAAGATCAGAGATAAGATTTATATTAGATCTATGTAGATGTGATCAAGAAGCTTCTTTTACACCCTTCTGGAACTGATTATGAAATCGGCAAACATCAACACAGGCAATGTAATCTTTAATCGATTTAATCGAATCCAGATACTTGCCTACGCTGATGATATTGATTCGATTGGTAGAACACCGGCCACAGTAGTCGAATCATTCCTTCACTCGAGAAAGACGCGAGTTCACTAGTTCTGAAGGTAAACCGGAGAAAAAACCAAGCACACGTTCTCTACCCCAAAAGCCACCGAAATGGATCCAACCATCACTAAAGGGCCTATATAACATCACGGTGGCCAAGAACTTGACAACAACAATTTCAAGAGAAGATTTGTACTGGCCAGCAGATGTTTAGGTGGCCTTCGAAAACTACGGTGATCAAAACATCTTTCGCAAGAAAAAAACAGAAGTCAAAGCTATATTATCAGCTCATACAGCCACTCCTTCTATATGGGTCTGAGTCTTGGTGTCTATAATCAACGGAGGAGAAACTTTTGTTGATTTTCGAAAGGAAATAATGTGTTCGTACAATTTTCGGTCCAGTGTGCGAGAACGGTGAATATGTACGTTACAATCAAGAACTGCAACAGCTGTATCAACACGCAGATTTTTGTGAAAAGATCCGGGCTAAACGTCTATGATGGGCAGATCACCTGCAACGAATTGAGTCCAATATGCTTGCCAAGAAAGTACTCTAGACGTTTCCAGTTATTGACAGAAGATCTGGACGAACGAAGGCTAGATGTGTAGACCTGGTAGGAATTGATGTAAGAATACTACCTATAAGATATATAGTTGGAAAACAACGGATCAATCTACCTGAATGTTCAGCACTTCAAAATAAATGAATAAATATAAATTCAAACGTACAGAATAAAAATGTGGGTAAAAATATTAATGGGTTTAAATATTAATGACTGTAATGTGTAATGGTGATCGAGATTTTCCTTATGCACTGGAGAATAAAATAAATTATTGCCTCGACTGCACTGTGCAATGGACTGTTCATAATTCATTAGTAATTAATCCGTTAAAGACCAAAGCTATTTCGTTTGGCTGCCCAAGTAGTAACGCAGGATATAACATATATGTGGGGCGCAGGAGAATTGAGTTTGTTGATAGTTATAATTGCTTAGGTACTGTGATCGAAAATAAGCTGAATTTTGAAACTCATATTGACTCTGTGAGCGACAAAGTATATGAAGTATTACGTAGCCTCTACTCAACTAATATTTATCTGCCAATTAGGGTCAAATATAGACTGGCTTGGGCGCTTCTAATGCCTCAAATTTTATTTACGGGCTAGAAGTGGTGTCGGGAACAATATCTCTGAATGTTCCGAAATTCAAGTTGACAATAAATGCAGTTGCAAGATTCATTTTCAGTGTACTAGACGGGAACATATTTTCGTATATGTGAAAAGAGTATTAGGATGCTCTTTTAATAATTTTGTGTATTATCGAAATTTAATGACTTTATGAGGTTGTCAAAAGTGGAGTGCCTGTTTAAAGATTTTTGCACACTTTTCTTCAATTGGAATTTAATAACTGCATGACTTCGTATACTATTGTTACTAATTAGGGTCGATATAACTTTCATTTTAATTTGTTTAATATTATTTTTTTCATTTTGTAATTACGGCTGGGGAGCCAATGTTGATGATAATATTAGTTTAGTTTAATTTTAGCTCACCAAAACACGACCATCCTTTTTATCTGTCAAAAACAAGCTGACAATCCAAAATGGCTGATATTGTCAACATATAAAGGGTGTCCCAAGAATAACGCAAGATTTAAATTTGGCGCCATTCGAAGTGTTAGTGTTTGACATTTGAACACTTGTTATTGTTTGCTAGTAGAAGGTACGAGGTTAGTAAAAATGGAGCGCTACACGAATGAACAACGCATTCTCATTGTGAAATTGTTTTACCAAAATGGTGAAAGTTTTGCGTCTACAGTTCGAAAATTGCGATTAATTTGGGGTCACAATAATGCTCCAAAAGAGTCAACTGTAAAGAGATTAATAGATAAATTTGCCAAAACTGGGTCTGTTAGTGATGTAAAGGCAACAACGCGCCTTCGACCAGGTCGATCGACCGAAAATGTCGCTCAAACTCCATCCACCTCAACTCGACACCGAGCTCAGCAAATTGGTGTCTCCAAATCCACTATACAGCGAATTTTGACGAAAGATTTGCATCTTCATGCATACAAAGTTCAATTGACTCAGGAACTGAAGCCAGCTGACCATGGACAGCGAAGGGAGTTCGATAATTGGGTATTGGAGAGACAACATGAAAATGCTGATTTTGCCTATAAAATCATCTTCAGTGACGAGGCCCATTTCCATCTTGATGGCTTCGTCAATAG
>JAHXMU010000734.1:60-29031 GCA_019455685.1 Philornis downsi | reverse complement strand
ATGGCGTTGCCAGATGGGTCCGTCGAATATGGGCAACCCTGTAGGTAATTCTTGCAGTTTTGATAACCTAAGACCGATTAGTATACCGCAGCTCTTTCTAAAGTTGTTGAACATTTAATGCGAGAACAAATTTGCAGAGCATAATTGTTGACTGGCAATATGGATTTAGAAGAGACTTTAATACCACTACTCATTTGCTCCATTGAACAGATACTATTAGGGAGACGATGAATAATCGTGATTTAGGAGTGCTTGTAGGTCTCGACTTCTCTAAGGCTTTTGACAGAGTGGACCATACTAAGCTAATTGCTAATTGAAATTTTTAGTAATCAAACATTTTATTTTATTTAAGGGTTTCTGACAAACTGAAATTTATATATTTTCATTCACGCCAATTGTCATTCATAAATATTCAAGTCAATTAAAATTTATAAATGTTATATTACAGTTCGTCAATCGTAAACAACGGGAGAAAAAATAGTTGAGGTGGATTTAACAATGGACCGATTTTCGAAATAGAGTCGTATAAAGCCCTTAGTTGAAGTAATGTTGTATTCCTTGGAACAGAAATTCCAATCGACAGTAGAGTTGTAAAAATTCTCTAGCGGATTGATCTCTAACCCATATTAAGTTTTTTACATTTGTGGACCTCACATCTGGATTTTGGTAATCAAGCGTTATATTTTCA
This sequence comes from Philornis downsi, assembly GCA_019455685.1. Lineage (NCBI taxonomy): Eukaryota > Metazoa > Arthropoda > Insecta > Diptera > Muscidae > Philornis > Philornis downsi. The sequence continues at coordinate 28,343 of JAHXMU010000734.1, read as the reverse complement.
TTGATGCGAATGCGTTAACAAGACCGCTACGAAGCCAAAAATAATCGAAATTGTGTACTCATTAACAAGTTTTCTTATCCAAGTAATTCATTCAAATTAAAAAATTTTAGACAGTAATCATCACCAGTTTTAGAGCTCTTGTAATACTTGATATTGTCCGCGATAGTTTCTAGAGAAAATCGTATGATAAATATGACGTTTTTAGGCTGAACTGGTGATAGCCCTCATATTACGGGGCAGGCAAAATCTTCCAATTCCTCGATGTAGTTGCACATCCGTTAACAATATCTTTCGGTTTCATCAATGACGGATGCAGCCATCGAGGTCATCTCCATAAATGATGGACAAATGTCGGGAATTGATTTTTGTTAATTGTTAATTGGAATAATTGAAATATATTCACTAAAATTATCTATTTTTCGGTTTCAAAAGTAAAGTTAAATAAAACACACATAAAGGTATGATTTCGATGAAACTTTTTTTTCAATATGCTTGAACCTTGCCATTATGTACGAAATACGTGGCCGCCTCTGGATTGACCGCCTAGTGCATAGTTTTAAGGTAGTTTTTGACTAATTTTTCGCACATTTCAAGCGGTATCTGCGCGTAAACACGGTGTTCGCCGCCCATAAAATAAGTTAAACGGCGACAAATGCATGTCAGTTATCACACGGTCATAGCTCTGAATTGAAATGCGGATTATCCGTCACAGTTTCACTCACAGAAACACAGGCCTGATCATATCTCTTCAAATTTCTTAATAGTTTTGCAAATTCCTTGCACAGTAGGTCGATTATGACAACCATAATCACCCCGTTATGTAGGGAAAGTGCCCACGTTTGAGTCACTAGTTTCGCAATAGGTTTTACCTATTCTTACGCATTTTTCAGTTGTTGAACGATCAATATCCATAAATGACAAACCTTTTACGAAATAAATAACATTTCAGATGACAGGTATGACAGGCCTTGCCAGATCGGCGACTTTAAAGCCATTAAATGGATAACCATATATTATTCCTTCTCAAACAAACCAAAGCGCTATTGATTTCAGATTGTGCCATAATTTAAAAGATATATAAAATAAATATAACTTAAAACATATATAAAACATGGAAAACTGAAATTGGCCTCAGGTCACCATGGCCATTCACAACAGTAGTCTTGCGGAAAAACAGATGTCAAGATAGAGTTTATCAAGATACAAGAAAATATAAACTTGGAGAATTGTAGGGAAATGCCACTTTCCGTCCTACATTTAATTTCATTCAGTAAGATTATCAATATTGACACAGCTAAACGACAACACCAAATCATCAGAATGCGCAGTTTTTGAATATTAATATTTTGCATTGGTATTAGCTTGTATATTATCAATAAAAAGTATTAACATCATCGAGAGCATCATCACCATCATACAGTATATTTACTATCCACACACAAACAGGATACCTCACATTTTTGGAAAATGATTCGTCCCTCCTTTCGATATTCCTATTTGCACGCGTAAGATTCATTCGGCATGCAAAAAAAAAAAAAAATAACTTTTGGATAAATCTTATAGAATCCACAGCATGAATTAGATTAGAACTCGTTATTCACAGCAATTAATATTACCAAAATAATGTTTGCATAATTTAGGAAAAGATAAAAACGAAACTCTTCAAATGCTAAAATATTATCGTTCATTTCGCCAGCATACAACAGCTCAAGAAACATTGATTCGTATTCCCATAAAATATTATGTGATATACGAGTATAAATACTAACACCGTCACACTTACGCCCCTGCGATCATTTCTACAAAATTTTATTCTGCGATTTCAACTGCACGATCTACAGGGATGACAATGCCATCAGGCAGAAAGACATGTAAGACGGGATTTAATTCATCAAACGTAGTGATAATTTCAGAATATTTCATACTCTGATAATTGAGATGCATTGGGTTTACCTGTACATGAGTTATCTGTATGCATTGTTAGTAATAACCGTATCAAGATTCGAGTTATAAGACATGAAAACCAAATAAATGTAATTTCTACTTCTTCAACATCATCAAAGAATAACGAATGTTATGTTAAGCTGTGCATATCAATCGTCCTCAGATCGATTCATAATTGTTACTACCAACTTATTTATTCCTCTTGCACTAAATTATGTTTTATCGGCATATTGTGGCATGTTAGACAACTGTTTGGCAATGATTAACCAAATAATTGAGTATCTACTATTAAACGTTTTCAATTCGTAGTTTTTAATATCAGTCCAACTTACCGTTCCAAATCCAACATCTTGTGACAGTATACCATCCATTTGGGATATTTGACCGAAATCTTGCGATAGCTCTGGCTGCTGTGACAAGCCTGTGAAAGCGTTTTGACTCATTTGTTGCGACATATTCTTCTGTGTAAATATCGGTGCTACGTTTTGCGATGACGACGCCGAATTTGAAATGTTGGAACCCAGTGGATTTGCAGTTGAATTTGCGGCTGAAGTGCGACCCTTACCGGGAGCTTTATTAGCTGCGCTGATATTACTATTCTTGGAATTCATACCTGCCGAGGTATTGGCTGAAGGGGCAGCGGTGCGTCGCCCCTGTTTTGCGGCAGCCTGGATTGCTTGCTGGTGTTGGTTGTAGAATCGTGGTGGTATATTGCTCATATTCATGAACATGCCGACTGGCACGGGCATGTTATTCATTGCAGCTTGAGCTCTCTCAGTGGATATATATGAGATTGAGTCGTGTTGAAAGTTGTTCCATTGTTGGTTGTTTGCGGCACTGTTAAGTCCGGTGGATGTCATTTGGTTTAAACTGTGACGTTGGGATCCAGGAGCACCATACCCACCGCCGCCCCCGTTTGCTTGGGGATTCAAGTAGCTGCTAAGCGATGTGTTATTGCCGAGTCCACCACCCATGCTTGGCAAGTGATTGCTACTTGTGAAGCCAAAGGCGGAGTTATTGCCACCAATTAAATTGTTGCCAAAGTTAAAGCCATAGTTGTTAGAGCTAGTAGAACCGGTGTAACCGAATTGTCCTGATCGATCATAAAAGGATCCAGGTATGATGGCTTCCCTAGCATCTGCCATCATGGTACTCATAAAATGAGCTCCCATGTTAAGAGTATTTACTAGTTTTTTCGGTTTCTGGAATTGGATCAACGATTCTCTTAAGTTATTTAGCGACCCCTCCACCAGAACTTTGCGGTCCTTGTAGAAATTCAGCAGATGATTCCACAGAGGCTGCTTAGAGAGAATTTTGGGGTTGCCCACAATAATGGTACCATACTTGGACCGAGTGAGAGCTACGTTCAAACGTCTAGGGTCACTTAGGAAACCAATGCCTTGCTTTTCGTTCGATCTAACACAGGACATTATAATGATATCCTTCTCTCTGCCCTGAAAAGCGTCGACGCTGGCAATTTCTATTTCCTGGTACAGCTTTGAATGCAGGCTACCTTGATACTGCATGTACTGAACTAAATAAGCTCTTTGGCCCTCGTAGGGAGTAATGATGCCAATCTGTTCTGGTTTCACGCCCGCCTTTAAAAAACGAGTGGTTATTTTTTCAACATTTGCTGCCTCCGTACGATTTAGATAGGATGTGCCTGAACCAGCAATTTCTTCTTGGCCCTGGGTCACCAAGAAAAACATAGGACGGTCTGGTTGGGGCCAAGGAAAATCAATTTTCAGTTTTCTATCTTCGGCACAAACGCCATTCTGCAACGAGCCTTCGTAGAAAAAGTTTGAGGGGAACTGTGACAATTCAGGATGCATGCGATACTGAACTTCAAGCCGGAATGGCCGAATGCCCAGCACTACCAAACGCTCAAACAAACTCTGGGAGAGACCAGCTCGTGCTGCTTTCTTGCACATTACTACCGGTCCCAACTGACAGTGGTCCCCCACCAAAATCAATTGTTTGGCTCCTAACACTACGGGTACCATGCACTCCGGCTCTGTGGACTGCATAGACTCATCGATGAGTATTGAAGTGAATTTGATACGCTGCAATCTAGCGTCACCAGCTCCAACACATGTGCAGCATATAACGTCGGCTGCCTCTAGCAATTGATTCTCAGCTGCTCTCTTCAAAGTTCTGTATCGTTTCTCATCGGCTGAGGATAACTCGCCGGTTTCATCTTTCAGTTGCTGCAGTTTCTTCAATTCGATATTTGTGTCCATATTTCTTATTTGATTATGCAGTGCCAAAAAATTGACTGGGCTGTCGATCGCCTCACGTGATTTGGCACAGACACGAACCACCTTCAGATTAGTCCGATGGATTTTTTCCGTCAATTGGTCTACAGCGGTGTTACTTGGGGCACATACCAACACAGTGCCGCCGTGCTGCTTAACGAGTTGGTAAACAATGGTGGCAGATGTAACGGTTTTGCCCGTGCCTGGAGGGCCCTGTATAAGACTCAATGGCCTTTGCAGTGCATGCTTAACAGCGTAGACCTGAGAGCGGTTTAGGTCCGGTAAGTTCGGAGCGCTATATAGTTTGGGGGGAGGACCTCGGAAAACAACTTCGTCAGAACCATCGTGCCGACCATGACCTAACAAGCGGGAGTATATGTAATTCGATACCGAATTGCGGACTAGGGCAAATACTTTTAGGGCCCTGCGCATACGATCGAATGAGGTGCATTTCCATATAAAATCAACTGCAAAATTAGAAGTGCACTGTATGGGAGCCTTGGCCGATGACTTCAACTCTAGGCCTACGTCCTCGCCATAGTTATCAGGCACTTTAATGACATGTCCAATGGCATCCCAGGCTTTGTGCAACTCTCCCACATAGCGCAACCGTAGTTCATCTCCATGCATAAGTTTCATATCCGAATCGGTTTTGGCCAAAGTAAAGTATGCTATGGTCTTTTTGTTTAAACCTACATCCCAGCGTACTTCGATTCCTTCCTGTGTTTGCGATTCTTTCAACTTTTTGTCATACTCCGCCTCAAGCATTACCAACGGAGCAAATATTTTCTCGTACTGGTAACCATCTTCGTAACGTAATAACACCTGCGACGGCTCCGTGTCTATACCGGGCTTTTCCAAGTCCTGAAAAGTGGCCTCGATATTATCCTTCCACAGCTCTTCCAATTTATTGATTTGTGCTGCTGATATCTGACGTGCCCTTAGCTGCTCCTGTTCAGTTGGCACCTTTACTAGCCAAGCCAAAAAGGAGCGGTCTGAAATAAGCGGCTTCCACTGATCTTGATCCCAATTCATGTCCTTCAATGAATTCTGAGCTGCGCATGGTTGGCGACACAACAGTACAACAACAGAATCGGCTTTCGCGGGTATGAAACCCAAAACGAAAACATTTCTTACACCACACGAATAGCATTCTAAAACAGTTTCACCCAAGGGTCCCTCGGAGTGTAGAGTTACTTCACGATGTTTAGCTCTTACCAAATGATTAACAATGTGCGAGCCCGATGTACTGCCGCGGCCATTACAAAACCATTTCTTGCAATTGTTACACATAACTACAGTGCCGGGATCATGGATGCCACAGTATTTACATGCATGATGTGGTAGGGTATCCACCGGGCACAAGACGCTATCCTCGTCCTCTTCTTCGAATTGTAGATCAGTAGATCCATTTACGGTGCCTAGCTTTGTTTGTAAATCCAACTTGCGGCCAAAAGTCTGAAATTGATAGTTTCGAGAAAGTTTTAGTTTCAGAAAAAATTACAATTATTTTCAATGAATTGCGACAGTTGGGAAAAATTTATGGCGTTCTATATAGTTTAATTAAAAACGCTGCTTGTACGTCCAAAGTACTGAAATATATATCAATATTCATCATACAAAAATGCACTAAATGAATGCAATTGTGAATTGATAGCATAGTTGGCACGTTATGTGGCCAACTACAAAACTAAACTGGAAATGGAAATTATTTAAATCAACACCAGAGAGGCGTTTTGCCGGCACAATTTCATCTAAATGATTTGCTAATCTTGTTACAACAACAGGAATATTTGTTATGCGCCAATATGAGTTCCTTTACGATATCATATAACTTGCATAAACCAAATGCGTGACAAATTACCAATTAATTTTTAGACTTTAAAAATCTTTTTCCATAACTTTAAGCGGTACTTTTGATTACAGATGTGAATGGAATACTATACTTGATCAAGGAAAAATTATCTGACAGTAATGGAAATATAGCGTGCTGCCCGCTTGAGGACATTTTAGTGGCTGGAGAGTCAATAAGTTTATACTTCTTGTTAATATTGTATGTGTATGTTAATATTAAATTTATACACATTTATTTATATTTATATTTATATATAAAGTGTGGCGCATAAGAATGTTAAGATTTGATCAGTGAATAAATTTTTTCTTTGCCTTTTTTTCGTCTCTTTACAGAATTAACGAAATAATACTTGGGAAATTTATGATGGAAATGCTCAACACAAAACAAAGAACCAAAGTTATTCAATTTTACTTTGAAGGTCAGCATTCGATTATTCAGATCATATCGAAGTTTCTTTCATGTTCGAAATGCTCCCAGCGCTCCAACAATTTACCGATTGGTTCAGCGTTTTGGGCAACAATGGGCTGTCTGTGATCTTCCGCGTCCTGGAAGACGTCGTACAGTTCGATATGAAGTGACCCTTGGTATAGTTATACAATATTACAATATATTTTCAAACTAGCTGACCCGGCAAACGTTGTTTTGCCTTCAAAATGTTAATGTGGTAAAAAAATTAATTGCAAAAATCTCATCTCCAACGCCATCTATCACTTCAAATAAAACCTTTTAAACCTTCCGGAATACTCTACCAATAATTTAAGACCAAAATGAGCCAAATCGGTCAAACCGTTCTCGAGCTTTAGCGAGACTAACGCACAGCAATTGATTTTCATATATATATGTATATATATAATATATATAGATACATAATGAATTATGGCAAAATATATATAAGTGGTAAAAAAATCATAAATTTTAATTTGTTGAAAAACTTGCTTCGTTACAGGATTTAATAATAATTTTTCGCCACAAATATTGTTGTCGGTTATCTCAAAATACATTTTTGACAGTTTGGGTATGTGTGTGAATCTGAACACGTAAGTTTGTACAGGGTGGCTGATGAATGTTGCTATCTAGACGTTATTTCAAAATGTGGGAACGGTTGTTCATTCCAGAAGTACGCCGAAAGTAAATCACTTTCAGTTTTGTATGATTTCAATAAAACAAAGATTGACAGCCAGGACTTGTATGATCGAATTGTGGCGAAATTTCCTCAATAAACTGATTGAAGATATAAAAAAAAAAAAAAAAACAATGCATTTTCATGATAATTGAGGCAATTTTTGATACAACTCTCCAGTCAGCAATATATAATGCGGAGATCATTTAACTTCATGAAAAACATTATTAAATTTATATATTTGTAAAATGTAATGTAGAAAAAAAAAATAAAATTTGCTCGTATTAAGGAAGTTATTTGAGTATTTTAATGTATAACCTGTATTTCCATAATTTTGCAACTTTATGTAGTTATGTAAAATGTAAAAAATATATCTGTTTTCATATTACTTTCTTTACTTTCCAAAAGCTCAAGACCATTCACGTTTTTTTGCAAAGCTTGTTTAAAAAATATCTTTAGCACAATCATATTCTCATAATGTTTAGGTTGCATTGAGTGTATATTTCGGATCCAGCCACACCATAATAAACCAAATAAATTAAATTAAATAATATAATAACATAAATAACATAATAAATTAAATTTAACTTTTATTTACAATAACGAATGCCTGTAAATATGGATTTTTCTATAAAATTTGATATTCAACTACTTTTTAAGTATCAACATTTTTTGGGTGATACAATTTTACGTTAAGTGTGAAATTAAAAATAAAAAATGATCGCAAACACGAAAACAAAAAATACGCACGCTTATAATCGTAAACCTTTTGTCGGATCGAACGGAAAATCATCACATAGGAATTGTACCACAAACAGAGACACATGAACAAATCGACAAAGAGGGAAGCTCGATTGAAAGACAACTTTTAACTGTACCAGGATATGATTCAATACAATAGCTTACATGCGACATTATTAACCGATATACAAAATTTGTATTAATATAAAGTGAATGTAGCAAATCCAAATTATAAAGCTGTTATGTTTACTCACCAGAGCATATACTCAATTTAACATTCGGGTACAACTACTCAATATTATGGAAAAATTGAATATGTGGCCCAACTTCAAATCACGAGGACAAATTTAAATCAAAAAGACAGAAAACAAATAACATTGGCTTTTGTCTTAGACGGCTTTAATCAAGTTGATTAGAAGACATCAAGGACAATTTGTTATCTTCAACGTGTCGAGAAATTTGCTGCCTCAAAATATATTCTAATACCTTGGAAAGTACAGAAGTTAATACTAATTTTCATATCAATTGGCGCTATTTAAGAATATTTTTCATACCCTAGAAAAAGTGGACATTTTGCCATATTATTTTATTGAAAAACAATCTTAAGAAATTTTAAAGGATATCAGACATTAGATTTGACATAGGGAGACGCTGCAAACAATGCAAAGGAATGAACGTGCAAATGGAATGGAAAATTACATTAAAGTAGTTTGCGCACCTATTGTGTCAAGTTGTTTGCGCACCAAAAAACTATAGCGTTCAAATTATTAACGTCCTACACATTGTTAGCCTTTAAAGTCCTCTGAATATTATCAACCACTTCAATACCACGAATAACATTCCATAAAAATTTCATAATTAAACAACCAGAAAATAAGTTTAAATATGACTCACTCTTGACATTTCTCTTAATGACGTTAGCCCGAGAGTTCTACACTAAATTTTTCAATTCCCCTGACTTCTATTGCTGACAAAGGCCATAAATGGTAAATCGGTCTTTGCCCAATTGAATTAAAACTGGAGTTGGAGTTTTCCTATTTTGGGTAAATTTCACGACCGTGTTTTGTACAAAAATAATATATAAATAAACACTTAATTTTCAATTATAAAATTTACTGAATTTCTTTTCGAATTTATTTTAATTTTTTTTTCCGAAAATACATTGACAAAAACTTTATAGCGAAGACAAATTATGTGTTAGATATATAATTTAAAAAATCGCCTTACTTTTTGCTAAGAAAGTCACAAACGGTTGATTGTTGGCATCGACCACAAGTTTTTCTTATATGGGTTGCTTTCTCAACTACCAGGCAGAAATATGACAATAAGCTCAACAGAAGTGATCGTATATTGTTTTGGCTCGCCTTAGAGTCAATAACGCTATATTTAACACATGCCGTCGAATGCAGCAGCTTCTGTAATATTGCGTTTTCAGTTGGTCATATCCGATGCGAATTTTCTACGATTGTAGAGCCTATTCGGAGAGTTCTTGATTGCTCCAGTGCCAACATGCTACCTAGAATACTTTCTGCTCTTCGCATTCATAACATTCATGGCGTTTAAATCTCATTTCGCTTTGTTTCACACTTTTAATATTTACTTTATTTATGGGCGCATATGTTCTAGCTATTCGTCGTCCTTTAATTATACATATATTTTATAAATATATTTTTGAAAAATATGTAGTAAATAAATAAATATATAAAAAATTAATTACAATGCCTTTCATTTCCCCCACATCAACAAGCGATATGTATTGTATCCTTCAAAACAATAAATAAATAATGTTGTATACGAATACATATCCTCAGGACCCCTTTTAAAGCAGGGCGAAATGTTTCAGAACATAAACACAGATACCAGAATGAACTTCTAAACCAGTAGTTCTGAAAAGGGGAGTAGTGGCAACATTCTGAAAAAAAGATCAATTTACAAATATATATTTTTAAATTAAAAAATGTCGAAGTTGTTGTTTTAGTTTTTCCTTAATATTATTTCACTCTTATTAGAAACGTAAAAAACTTTAAAATGAGAGTTCGTATGAGGTCCTTTTAAAATTTTCTTTATGCTTTTTCCCGCTTAAGAACAAATGCATCGTTTTTGATAACTTCTGATCAAATCAATTCTTGTTGGAGAGATGCCTGACTACTTGAATTTGTCGAGTAGAAACAAGTTTTTGAGGCTTTTCAAATATATACCAACAAAAGTCAGCATATCTGCAGCCCTAAATGTCAAAAGAGCAACCCAAAATGTTATCATAAATACTGTATTGTGAATATCCCATTAAAAGCTAAACGGATTTTGCTCATGTGTTGTTTTGTGGTACCAAAATATATCCAAATGCGATGAGATATATTATATGGTGCGGTAATCCCAAAGCAGCTTGAAACTACCACATCAGTATAAAGATCAAAACATAGCTTGTCAATAATTTAAATACCCAAATATTTCGTTCTCTAAACAAATTCAATGGATTGGTTTGCAAACTATAAATCCAAAATAAATTCATAAGTTTAGAAAAGAAAAGTCTCCCTTGGAGGTATTAACACAGAGCCTAGTCGAATGAAAAACGCGACTTAAAGATGCTGAAAATGTAAATATATATCTATAAATAGATGTTCCCCTGTAAACAAAGTTTAAGAAGAGTAGTACGACCATCAATTATCATTTAAACCAACAAACATATTATCAGTAAATAAAATAAATAGCTCTCTATATAAGCATACTGTGCTTTTATCAGATAAATGCGATAAAACTAATGTACAAACATTTGCTTCAAGCCTATAAATAGTATAAAGTTTTTGGAAAATAACAAAAAAAAATGAAAATAGGCTGTCTTGTCTTTGCATTCTTATTGATATCAAGAAATGCTGTGTTATTAAGTTACAGAGAAGATATTTCGCACTATTGTAATCTAACCAAATCGGTCCAAAGGCTTAAAATTGCAATTCTGACAAAAACAAATCAAAAATCAAATTGAATACCATAACCTACTCTATCAAAAGCTATTTGCAAATCTAAAGAAAGTAGAATGTACAGCTTCTGGTCGAAGTAATTTATTCTTATACAGCTCGTTTGGGCAACTAACAAAGAAGACGTATTTACGTGTCTTAGGAGATCACACTGATATGTAAATAAAAAAAATCTGGCACCTCAAAACACACTCAATAATCTTTAATACCATTGACAATAAAGAAATTTTACGAAAGTTACACAAAGAATTTCCAACGAATGTTTTCTTAACATGATGCCGTGATGTCGGTATTCAGTAAATATGTGAAGATATTTAGGAAATATTTAAAAAATACTAACTTTATAAACTTCTATGAAAATCCACCATCACCTGTAGCATTTAGTCATATTCCCGCATATTCAGGGTTTTTCGATAAAATTATTGAACATTTTTTGAGTGTTCTTAAAATAGAACCAGTAGGAATCATCTACAACATTATAATTTGTAATTGAAAAATTATCAACTTATATCGAGGACATACAAAATGTTACAGAGAAATCGAAATTAATGAATTAATGAGGCACAAATTGCTATTGAGAAATCAAAATTGATATTGAGAGAATATGTTCTGATATTGAGAATCGAATACATAATGAGAAAACACAAATTAAAATTTAGAAATAGAGATGGATATAGAGGGAATAGAACGTTGACGTTGGTAATTTCATATTTATATTGACAAAATACAAATTGGCATTGAGAAGTGCACATTTGTTAAAATTGGTAAGCTTACAACCTAAAAAACCCAAACTTTAAATTGAGAAAGTGCAAATTTTGGAGAAATAAAAATCCGTAATGGATTAAAACGTAACGGATACTCGTAAAGAAAGAAGTGTAAGCTACAGATTCAAAGGTTACCGAATATTTTATTCTAGAAGACCTGGATAATGACTTAAGCTGATAATAATGAAAAAAGAAATTTCAAGTTAAATTTTTCCATCGGTACTACGTTTTTTCACAAGGAAAATTTCCAAAAATGGCAACGCAATCATTTATTTTGTAAGTTTTCAGCACTGAAGTCGGATCAGCTTACATTTTTACGTAGTTATTGTTCGGCAATACCCTTGAATATTTAGAAATGCAATTGTAATACCGAAAGACACAATTTTACAAACATATTATCGAAAGCAATACAAAAGGAAAAAGCAGGCTGTTAATTTCATGAGAAAACACTGTTCCGTGGAATTTTCTTCTCATGAAAAAAATGCAGCCATCCATCTTAAAACAGAGATGTGCATCGTATTTTCGGACAATTTTACCGATCCTAGGTCAGATGAGCTGATCTCGCAGAATTAAAATATATGGGAAATTGCTTGATTTCGAGCTAATTCATTTCCTAAACATTAGGTCATTAAGAAAAGAAATAATTTTGGATTTTTAGGAAATATAAGGGGCAAGCGAAATATTATTCCACCGTATTTTACAAAATCGACAATTACATTTTTTAAATAGTAATATCTCTGGTGCTTAAAGGCTTGTACAATAATCCACTTTTTTAAGCCAAGGTCTTGGTCCGAAAGACTTTCCAATGAAGTCTTCATAATTCTCTTCCGAAGAAACATAAGAGAGATAGGTCATATCGTATGTTAAAAGTTTTCTTTCGTCGTATTTTTTAATATTCTACTTACCAAAAAAAATGAAACATCTAGGTTATGCCCATAAAGTAATTTTTCCCAATTTCAATTTGTTTTTCTCAATATTGAATTGTATTTTCTCAACACTACTTTTGTTCTCTCATTATCACTTAATATTTTCCCAGTATTAGTTTGAATTGGAATGCTCTCAGCTATAGGTTGAAATTGTTTAGAATGACTTTTGAAATACTGCAATCAAAATTTATGCTAACTTAGCCTTTACACTTTTTCTTCAAATTTATTGAAAAGTTCAAATTAGTAAGGTAAAATGATTGTAAGTCGTTGTATATTTAATGAATCAACGTGTGCGGGATAAATGCTAAATATTATTGCAGTTTTGGCCCATTCTTCTGTAGAAATCGTTGATGCGAAAAAGCAACACTTTTCTTAGCATAGCAAAAGGCTCTTAAACACTTGCCACAGGTGCTAATGAAGCACCTGGAATACTAATGAAACTTCGTAGTCTTTGGAATATTATTGAACAATAATATTTAGTAGTTACCGCATTGCGAAAGTTCAAATGACGATGACAAGTAAAATCTCGTTATCATGTAAATGTCGTGAACGCTTTGTAAAAATCCAATGTTTAATATCATTCTTCCGATCTTATTTCACCTACAGTGAGTATCCACATCTGGACATTGATTTTATGTCGAATTAGATTAGCCTTACTGCATGACTATAATTCCAAAAGGTCTGTAAGCCCGGTGGAGCACAAGCCAGCGATTTCTACAACTACATGGCCAACGATATGCACATATCGCTTACCAAAAGACATTTTCGGACATTGGTATGTGCCCAGTTATAATTCTTGGACATACCTGGGATGAAATACTTCCCCCGGCCACAGATCCTAAGCCACCTTCAAGTTGTGATGCCTGTGTTTGCGAGGCCAATGTAAGGTCACGATAATCAAAATCAGAAGCCTGTGTGCCGCCACCGATTAAGTCATTCTCCTCCGTGTCCAAGAATGTTAAAGTCTGTGAACTTGGTCCATAGGCATCCACCGACATCTTTGCTCTGGATATTTTAGGGTATTGTTCCCACTAAATGCGTATATATAGAAAATAGAGTGAGACTTTAATATGTGTATATAGACCGATCTGCTGCAGTGCAGCAGTCTCCCCGACTGATGTGGTAGTGGTAATGTTCTTGGTTTTGTTGTTGTGTGGTGTTATCGTCCACACACACGCTTTTCTGTTCACCGATTTTTTCTTTACTTCCTCACCTCTTATCTGGATTTCCTTTGATTTGTTATTATTTAAAGTCCTCGAGATTTTACTGCTGGCCGTGAAATTTTGCAGAACGATCAAGTAATGAAACTTCTAACAAATTTGTGAAATTTTCTTTACGTTCGCATTATTTAAGTAAGGAATTTTAATGCGCGAATAATTCCCTTTCTTTCCTCTTTTTCTTTTTCCACTTCTGTTTGATGTTCGTTTTCGCTAAATTTTGTTGAGGCTTTGACGTTTCAATTCAATGGCTATTGTGAATGAGCGGAAATTTGACATGTGTCATTGCACAATGTTGTCAAGCACACAGAATTTATTGCTACTTAACAGCATTGCCATGCCTATGGTATTGTTGAAGCGCACAATACATATTTTTTGAAAATGAATTCAACAAATCATCAAACCAAATAACTAATCAGCATTTTTAAATTTATTATTTAAGACAGATTAATCTGATGACATTTAACGCTATATGTGGTTAATTTGAATATGTTATTAAAATATTTTGGGCCAAATTTCTGAGATAGGCTTTAATCTGACAGACCGTACTAAGATTGTTCAAGTGACAATGTTTTGTACATTGCTACTGACCCTGTATAGCTTCTGTAAAGTTTTTACACCACTAAACTATTTTTATAATATGAGCAACTATAACTACTGCCACTACTTAAGGTGGGAATACACGACATGTATTTTACATATCGCATGTCACTTTTTTGACCCGTCTGTTTTTCGTATGTCTGTCAAAATTATGAAAAAAACGCGGCGTTCAATTTTATGTGTCCAAACGTACATGTGTAAACCACATAACATTGTCATTAACAGCTGATGTTGTTATGATACAAAAAACCATTTTTGTTTTTTTTTTCATTAATACTTTTATTTATATTGTTAATAAATTACTTACTTTTGCGTTTTGTCTATTAATTTTAAATTATTTTTATTTTATTTTTTTGTAGTCGTTGAACACTTGACACTTTGTTGTTTATAATAAAACAGCTGACGGCGATGCGGTTTACATGCGAAAATAGAGCACGCTCTATTTCAAAAATTTACATATGTATTGCATATGGCATGGTGCATATGGCATGTTTGACAGGGGCCACACGGCATGCATAATATTTTGGTATGTAAAAGTGACATGCGATGTGTAAAATACATGTCGTGTATTCCCACCTTTAAGGGCGCTTTTTTCCAGTTGAAGTGCTTCACAACGTTTTTACAGATCAGCTAACCGAAGTTGTTCAGAATATTGAAATTTTGTACCATGATAAATTTTGGCACCATTGCGCAGTAATCTTCTCTTTTGCAAGAGTGAGAGTGAGAGTGAAAAAGACTTAATTTGCTGCTCTCTATGACCTAATGTTAGTGAATTGCCCAGATTTCAGTAATAAATAATATTGTATTAATAATAATTCAAAAGGCTGCTTGGCAATACGTTGATCTAGATTGATGGACAGAGGGCGTGTTTATAATGGCATAGAGGCGATCCAGAGCGCCTGCGGTCCTTGCGATCCAGGGCGCCTGGTTGAAGCTAAGGTACCGCGGCATGGCGCATGGGACTGACTAAAGCGGAAAGTTTGGATAAAATCTCGCAAAGCTGTGATACTTTAATCCTCCGCCCGTACAATTTTACTAATCACATTCAATCGTAAAAATAAATAAAAATACACCGAAAAATTTACTTAGCTGAAATGAACTTATGTATATTTCAACTACATTGTTGATGACATAGAAATACTCTAGGTAACGCATACATATAGTTAGGAATTAGTTGGCGTTCACTCATTATACACAAAATGGCCAATTTAATTACGACCGTAATCAATCCAATGATGTTTTATTAGAAAAAAAAACCAACCAAAAAACCATAACTTGCCTATTCCTATTTTGCTGTTTGTATGAGAGAGGCTTGCTTAGTCGGCTGATTTTCCTCAATTTTTTCCTATTATTAAATATTTTAATGTTAATATTTGTTATGGTGGTATCAATGAATGGTTTTAGTTACCTATTAGCCTCTATAAAATCAATCTGACGCTGAGATCATATTATAAAAAATTTTAGTTATCTTCTTAAACTGTAATAAATAATTTGTTAAAAAAATTTATAAATACAATGAACAAAAAATGGATTTACCATATCAAATGATTGCCGGAATGGGAATTCTTTGAGGCAACAACAAAAAAGAACTGCCAAAACTTGATGCGCGGTTTGATGGTAATGTCTGTCCGATACTCGTCGATACCTTATAATCGATATTATTTTAAAGTGGTTCCAGGATATTATAATAACCTCCTTCATATTTTGGAAGCGGATTCTCATATTTTTGTCCAGTTTTGCAAAATAAGAAGCGCTTAATTTTTAGCTATCTATTTAGCCCAATGTTGCCTGGCATTTTGTTATAACATCTATTCATTACATTATTTTTATTTATTTATTTATTTTATTTATTTTATTTATCTATTTGACATTACCTGTACAACAAGACTTAATATCTTTTAATTATAGTACAGGTTTTTCATTTGTTATATAATATAATGTAACAATATTTTTTATCTGATTTTTTATATAAACAAAAATAAATTATTCTATGTATATTATTAATCAAAATAGTCAAAAATAGCTTTTTTAAAATTAATGCTAATGTATTTATACTACTTCGTATAACACGGATTCACCGTCCTAGCTAATCTTTGCGTGTAATAATTTATTGCGCCAAGTCTTTCTTCATTGTAGGTGAAATCAAACAAGAGGTAGGTCAAGATAGAGAACACAACTAATGCATTTGTCAATCACACAAAATAAGTTTCGTAACTGTCATGTCGCCCATATGTGAAATAGTTTACAAGTCAAATAAAGGAGTAGATATGTATGACATATACATACGTATATACCGAGTTATTTACATTCTGTGTGTAAAGTATAGGGTTTTCAATTTTTTGGTTTCAAAAGTAAAGTTAAAACACACATAGAACTGTGATTTCAATGAAACTTTTATTTCCTTATAATGCTTGGACGTTACCATTATGTACAAAATACAATGTCCTTTAATTGACTGCCTTTGGATTGGTTCCTTTTGAGTTTCCTTCAGTCTCATTTTCGAAAAAATATGGTTCAATGACACCTCCAGAACATAATGCACACCAAAAGGATGCAATGGTTTTTCCACAATCACTTCTGGGTTCGCCGAGCCACATATGCGACAATTTTCCTTATTGTCGTAACCACCGTGTGAGAAATGAGCTTCATCGCTGAAGAAAATTTTGTTCGATTTTTGAATCACCTCTTTTGCAATAAGTTTTAATTATTTTTATGCGTTCTTCAGTTTTTAAACGATCCAATACCATTTCAGATGACAGATATTTAACAGCCAACAGAGTTGCCAGACCGGCGGTTTCGATTTAAGTCAGATATGAACTGTTTTGTTAATTTTTGGTATTTTGAAGGTAAATCCATTACGCCTTATTGATAGAAACCCTTATCACTAGGAAAACTGATTTTCACAAGTTTCTGATGTGGCGAATTTTTCATCAGAAAAATCATTCGCCATAAATAGGAACAGGTGGTAAACATTTGGTGCCAGGTCTTCAATATAAAGTGGATGCATAAGAACCTCCCAACCAAGCTCTCTTCTGGAGATTCTAGCAAATCTCAATCGGTGTATTTGCATAGTATAGTTCATATCTGTCCTATTAATCACGGCTAGTTTCTTTTAGGCGATTTCTTCCATCAGGCGGTCCAGTTATTGGCAGTGTAGGACCGAATTAAGCCGTAGTGGAGCATCCCATAGTAGATAATTCCCAGGCAATCTCACCAAACACACACAAAATACGTCTTCCTGATCGCCAATTCCGTCTTGGCCAGCGTTTGCATCAGCCGTTCTCTCATGACATTATTGCGTGACCCACCGGTCATTATCAATCATCGACCGCTTCAAAAATGGTTAGATTTCGTTGCGATTCAATAGTGATTTGCAGATTAATATTCAGGGTTTCATGAGGTTTTTTGCATTAACTCGTGTGGCGACCATGTAACGAACTTCTTTCTATATCCAATCTTATTCATTTGGTTCCAAACGTTTTTTTTTTTTTTTTTGCAATATTTACCACCTGGGCAATCGAAATCAAAAATACCAGAATGAAATTGTTCAATATTGATTGTTATAGTATCAAGACTATAAAGATTATCCATATTTCCAGTCACTTGGTTTGCATTTTCACCTTAATCGAAGGAAAACTGTAAATATGGCATATTTTCTCTTTGCTGGTGTCAATTTTTAATGTGCGCCCAAACAACACTGAGTCCAACAATCTTGTCTTCCTAACGCCGTCCAGCGTAACCGCGACTACAGATGACTAAAGTCATCTAATGAAAAATAACGGATTTCTTTTTATAACACCTTGCATTTTCAGTTGACATCTATTTATATTATTTTCAAATTAATTACTATTTTTGCAAAATTTAAAAATTCTAAATAATTATATCATTATATTATCTAAATAATTATATTCTAAATAAATATATAAATAATTATAAAAAATTGTAACAGATGGAGTGTTTGTAATTTCATCACAGTTGCATAGTTGAAGAAATTCGCAGTTGATTTCCAACAATTTAAAATAACTATATTAGTTACTGACAATTACTTTATTGGTTGCTGTTGAGATTTTTATTTGTGGGATTGCTGACAAAATTTGTTAATAACTTTGAAATCGTCTTGATAAAAACAAACATAAAATTATTTCGATCGCATTACAACTTTTTGGTAGTAAGTGATAATATTTGCAATATAAAATTGTTAAACTTTGAAAGCATCGGGGGGACGGGCTATTGTTGCGGAGCGTCAATGGAAATCTACAGAACCGTGAACAATATGTTTGAAGTAAGCTCAATATTTTAATCGAAATTAAATTTTAAGATGAAACACCTTGGAACACACTTCCTATCAAGAGATATTTTGGATGACGTTTTTCATAGAAGATCCTTGGGTTACATTTTTCATAAAGGAAAGCGCCTTGTCAGACCCCGTTCGTTTAGAAAAAAACTGTTTCGTTTAGTAAAAATCTTTTCCAAGACAGTTTCTATTTAAAAGGGTGATCTAAGATATTAATCTGAAACGTTCTTTAAAGAGCCTTTTCTGTATGATGAGTATTTTCTAAGACATTTTTCTGTACGGAAAGTTTGTTTCAAAGTTGAGTTTTTTTTTTTATAAAATATGTCTTCTAACAGCTTTTTGTAAAAATGTTGTCTTCCACGACCTTCTTCTATATAAAAAGTGTCTTCCACGATTTTCTACATATAGTGCGTATTGTGAAAAGAAAAGCGCCTTTCATCACACGTTTTTAACTGAAAAATTTATCCTTTGATGCCCTTTTTACGAAAAATGTTGACACCTTTCTATAATAAAAGACTCTTTCATGACACTTTTCGTATAAAGTGTGTTTTTTGCAACATTATTGCATGAAAAATGTCTTTTAAGGTATTTTTCTCTAAGAAAAGTATCTTTCATGATTTCCAACGACACTTTTCTGCAAGGAAAGTGTTTTCAATTATACTTTTCTAAAGAAGAAGTGTCTTCAATGACGCTTTTCTTCAGAAGTGTCTTCAATGACATTTTTCTATAGAAGAAGTGTCGTCAATGACACTTCTATAGAAGAAGTGTCGTCAATGACATTTCTATAGAAGAAGTGTCGTCAATGACACTTCTATAGAAGAAGTGTCGTCATTGACACTTTTCTATAGAAGAAGTGTCGTCAATGACACTTTTCTATAGAAGAAGTGTCTTCAATGACACTTTTCTATAGAAAAAATGTCTTTAATGACAATTTTCTATAGGAAAAGTATTTTCATTGACACATATCTGTAGGAAGAGTATCTTCAATGACATTTTTTTATAGGAAAAATATCTTCAATGACACTTTTCTATAGGAAAATTGTCTTCAATGAAACTTTTCTATAGGAAAAGTGTCTTCAATTAGACTTTTCTATAGGAAAAGTGTCTTGAATGACACTTTTCTATGGGAGAAGTGTCTCCAATGACACTTTTCTATGGGAGAAGAGTCTCCAATCACACTTTTCTATGGGAGAAGCGTCTCCAATGACACTTTTCTGTGGGAGAAGTGTCTCCAATGACAATTTTCTATAGCAGAAGTGTCTCCAATGAGACTTTGCTATAGGAAAAGTGTGTTCAATGAAATATTTTTGGCAGCATGGCAATGACACTACTTTGTCCAAACCCATAGCAACCATTAAAAAAGAAGTAATTTTCGTTTTAGGACGTTCCGTTTCAAAGATATAGGGATTTCTGTAACGTTGCCATAGTTTTGGATTTTCATCAGTTCAGCGTATTTTATATCGTAGATATGCATTTCGGTGAAACATTGAGATTATTTATCTTCATTCTTTGCAGGAATTATTTTGGACCATTACTATGCATTCGACAGCTATAATAAATTCAACACAGTATCCGTATTTGTGTTTACATTTGTTAAGGCGAATGTATATTTTAATAGCATACACTATAAAGTATTCCAATACAAATATTTTCATGCAAAATTCCACTGTCTAATGCGCTATTTGATTTAATTTAATTTTTCTATAACATGAAATGGCATTTTCCCACCTCATATAATACCTGATTCCTTTTGTAATATTTTAAGTTCATAATGTAGTACAACTTCAAAATAATAATGAGTTTTATACAATTGGGAGCAAAATAGGCATACTGAATTTGTGAAATAGAATTTAAGACGGGAATGAAATCAAGCGACACAAAATAAATAAAATGAATGCCGAAATTTTCAAAATTAAAGAAATTTTGAGCTTGGCGTCAACGGGGTAGAGCTAGTTTCCAAAATAGTGCAAAAAGTGCAGTGACTAAAAGTGGATTTACACCTTTTATTTATCCCAGCTACAGAACTCTAGTATGTTCTCTTGTCTTTCGATTAATGTCTTTACATTCCACCGTATAAAATGCATAAAAAATATATCCAACATTTATTTATTTATCCCAGTTCCAGAACTCTTATGTGCTCTCTTGTGTTTCGATGAATCTCCTCACATTCCGGCATATAAAATGCGTAAAAAATATATCCAACATGTGCTCTGGTACAACAAATGCGAGTGTTCAGCAACAACTCAAAAACGAATATCCCACAAATGTTTTCGGTTTATGGTAAGGGATACGTCGATTATTACTATCTTGGTTTGTTTGTATTGTATTCCTCGCCTGTGACTGGCGTAAGTTAAGTTACACGTGCTTCGTATTTGTGAGAGTATGCGTAACAATAACAATAACTTGGTTCTTCGGTGTTTCTGTTCGGTAAGCTTCAGAGTTCGATGCTAGAGTTGCCAGATACATTGCGTTTTCTTTTTTTATTGCTTATTATTATTTTTAGATGTATACATGGTTAACGCACTAACACAGCTGACAAGTTCTAGTCCGTCCTTTTCTCCAGGTGAAGATAAGTGAAAAAAATCCACTTTTAGAGATATGAAAACATAAATTTCACTCATAAAAGTAAATTTTGACAAAACAAAGCCCACTTACGTAGGTTTTAAAATTTGCACAAGTTTTTTTTTGTCTTTAAGGAGAAGGGGCCAGAAAAAAACAGTCATAACCGCGTGCCATTTATCCAACTTTTTAACTGCAGTAATTTGTATCTACAAATCGTCATTTTCCGTTATGGAATAATGTTGCTGCTTGGTTTGTTAAATTATTAAATTAAACGCTTCAGCATCGTCTTAAGATTTTGATACATGGTTTAAGTCATTTCGCAATGCTGTCCAAAATTGTGTTGAAATTGAGCAATTTTATCTGCGTTTTGGCAACTATTGCTAACATTTTCTTCAATGTCGTATAGATTGCTGTGAATATTTTACGAATATTTTTCAAAAAAACCGGTTCTCGAGTTATTCAAAAAATCTCTTGCTCTAAAATTCAGGATTTCTCTATTTAGCAAATTTACATGAAAAGTGTGGACTTTTATGTAACAATTGCATATATTACTATATTGCTAATTATGAAAACCAATCTGTACTATATTCTGAAACAATTGTTAGAATTTTTGTTTTTAACAAAATCAGCCTTTTATAATAGAAATTAACAAAATTATATTAGATTAATCAAGACTAAAACATTCTTAATTGTCAAAATAAACAGATTAAATAAATATTCATTAATAAAAATTATTATCATCAAATCATTAATAAAAATTATGGCCTCGTACCGTACCTCTCTTGGAAAAACACATGCTTCGAGTTTAATTTCCATCATAAGACAAATATTCTATAGTGTAATTTCGAACGTGTAATCTCAGGTAACGAAAACGTTACTTGGCACCAAAATCAAGCAATTTAAATTATAATATTCTAATTTTCCTTGAAATTGAAACTGGGCCAAAGTTTATAGTTTCCCAAACTTTTTAAGTTTTAATGTTATTAATAAAATCAAAGCATTATGTTCAAAATACCAAATTTGAGAACGAATTGCTGAATATGGCAGCCCTATATCAAGACTGTTAATGTAGCCATAGTTAATGTAATGGATGTCCAATAAAAATGGAACGAATTGCGTATATGGGTTAACTTATGGATAATTGAAGAAACAAATGTTTGGGATTGCAACTGTCAATTAAATTTTGATTTATTTTATTTTCAATTAGCCTCAATTGGCTTACTAATTGCGGCACTATTTCTACTAATACTATTTTATGAACAAAATTAATCTGACAAAGTAGACATGACATGCACATAGACGGCCACTCGGTTTGTTGAAACAATCACCATATTAGTGAAAATCAGCTTTTTAGGTAATACTTGCACCAATTTCAGGTTTAAATCGCTTCTTAACCTTTGTAGAAGAGCATTCACCTATACATTTCCTAGAATGACAACATGTTTCAAAAGATCTTCCCAACAAATTGGATTGATTGATTTATGTCCCGTAAATGCATTATAATATATAAGTCTCCCAGGGTAAGTGACCTGATTTTTAAAAGTTCCAATAAATAAAATATTCTTCACAAAACATTCCTTTAAATGAAAAAATTATACTTAGCAACGTTTTTTTTTAATTTAGTCTACTTTTCTTCAAGGACAATTTTATTTATTGGAAATTTTCTTAAGAAATATTAATTTCCTTTAACAATTATTGAATGGAATCAAAATTTTTTTATTTAGTAATGTTTCCTATTTAATGGAAATTTTACTAAGAGGGATTTATTTTTACTGCTTAGTGGAATTTTTCTTTAATAACATCTTAGTAAATGAATACTTTTTCTTGGTATTTTCGTTTTCGTTTTGCTTAAAGTTATTGCACTATCTTTGTATTGTATTTGCCACGCATTATTTCTTCTTGTTCATCTCTTTTGCTTTTTTACAGAAAACTGTCTCAAAGGACTTTTGAAAGGACTCTCGTGATTTTTTAAGGAAATTAACTGCCATTAACTGTAACGTTAACCTAACTATTTTTGTATTGTATTTGCCATACATTCTTTCTTCTCGCTCTTCTTCAGAGACTTCAGAAATAAAAAAAAACACGCAAAATAAACCACTGTAGCAGATATGTAGATAACTTAAACAATATTTATTTAATAGAGTTTATTAAGTTTGTTTTTACTGTTTATTGGAAATTTTGTTTAATATCTTAGTAAATAAATAATTTTTTTACAGAAAACTGTTTCATAGGGCTTGTAAATTCTTGTGAATTTTTTAAGGAAATTAACTGACATTAACTGTAGCGTTATCCTGTGAAAAATATTTCAGAAAGAAAATAAACTTTAATTAAGGAAAAAGTCTAAAATTTTTGATAAAATAAAATTCTTTAGTGGAATAAGATTTTTACAAGAAGAAAACTTGGTCCAGAAAATTTTATTAAAGAAAACTAGTTGAAGAATGTAGAATGCTATAATATAAATTAAATATGAATATTACTTACTAGAATGACTGGAGTAAATATTGAAAGAGGTAATTATAACATTTTGGAGAGTTGGTTCAGATTTTAATCTGAATTACTGCTATATTCAGAGTGTCTTTCATATACATATGTACAATATTTTCCATAACTATAGTTTTTCATTGGGAATTCCGAGAGTTTTCAGAAATCACGCATAATTTCCACTCCGTTATATAAGATGGTTTTTGAATATATGTACGTATAACCCTAAATTAGAGCAAAACTGCCGAAATTCGAATTTTAGTGAGGCCATTTTTGTATGTATGTAAATAAAGAGTTCCCCACAACATTTTGCTATTTCTGCAAGAAAAGTATCCCCATGACACTTTTTCTATTTGGGACAACGACACCAGTCTATGAGAAAAGCGTTTTCCTTTCCATAGGAAAAGTATCTCCCTCGGCTTTTTTCTGTAAGAACAGAAACGACACTTTCCTACGAAAAATTTGTTCTCCGTTATACTTACCTATAAGAAAAGATTTTTTCCCCATAAAATCCCATAATATACGACACTTTCCTACGAAAAATATTTTCTCCGTTACACTTATCTATAAGAAAGAATTTTTCCCATAAAAAAGGCCTCTTGCACGACTCTTTTCTATAAAAAAAAAGGTGTCTTTCATGTCATTTT
Source organism: Philornis downsi (assembly GCA_019455685.1). NCBI lineage: Eukaryota > Metazoa > Arthropoda > Insecta > Diptera > Muscidae > Philornis > Philornis downsi. The sequence continues at coordinate 3,965 of JAHXMU010000734.1, read as the reverse complement.
TCTATAAGGGGTATTTTGTACACCCCGATGGGTGAGAATATAACAAACAGCCAGAAAACTCCTAAAGCTGCAGTCTTTTTCCCCCTTTTTATTTCTTTTTAATTTCCTATTTAATTTCTGTAATAACTGGTTAATGTTATATTTTTCACACACTTTGTAAAAAAGATTACCACGCGTTTAATAAAAAAATATTTTGTTCTACATAGTTGCTTTATTTGCCAACCGAAACTGCTAATGCCCAACTAACAAACCTCTTTTTCACAGACATCTTCTTGTTAGCGTCGAGATTTTTTCGGATGTACATTGGCGTTAACTTTCGTACACTCGTTGCCGTCCGTTGTTTCATTAACGAACAATGAGAATCGCTTCGACGCTGTTGCTCGTCGGTCGGTAGGTGAGTGAGTGAATGAATGAATTCATGGATTATGCCGTTTTCAGTTGTCGTCGGAGTTTCAAAGTGTTCGGTTGCGATGTCGGTGATGGTGGCCGTGTGGCCAGTTTTAATTTCGGCGCTTTTAGTTCACTTTTGTTGCATTTGAGGCGAAAACGACGAAGAGTAAACAAGTAAAAGAAAGAAAAAACCCTAAAGTACAAAACAACAAATTAATTAATGCCAAAAACTATATTCAATAAATAAACGGCGGTTAATTAAGAAGAGTGTTTAATTTATCTACAAACCTGCTACAGTGCTTTGTGTTATGTTTTTTGATTTGTTTCTGAAGTGGCAGAAAAAGGAGAAAGAGTTTGTGGCAAATACCATACAATGAATGATAGCGCAATCACGTTAAGCAAAACAAAAACGAAAATATGAAATTAAGACGCGTTTCAACACCAACGTGTTGACATTTCCAAACGATTACAGTTTAATAGGATCGCTCTGCTGGTATCTCTGAGTGGTGAGAGCAAATGCGGCCATTCTCAGTTGATTGAGGGAACTCCAAATCCGTTCAGCTTGAAATCTCTTTGCCAACGCATTTGTTAGTTAATTCCGAATTATTGCCAAAAAGGCGCTACAACAACAGCATCAACGACGACGGTGACGGCCATAACACTACAACACTACACCGTCTATAGCTGTGGCTGCGCTAACATGCAACAGCTCGTTTTCAACATTCAATAGCAAGCCTACGAAGAATTGAAGCCGCTAAATTTACAATTTATTCACAAAAAAAAAAAAAAAATTAAGAGAAGAAAAAAAGAATATTTGTAGTTTACGACTCCAGCGAATTGAGTTGAGTCGCTGACGCCTGCGTTGCCGGATCCACGTCGTCGTCGTACTTGCGCCTGCGTCCATAACTTGTGTCTCATTCATGTTAACAGCCGACGAATCTATTACAAGGTAAATATAAATTTGTGTGTAATACGTGTACTAATCTGACCCCTGGTTCCCCCCTCGCTAACCAATATTATTACTATTATTGTTATTGTTATTAAGTATTAACTGAACGATCACTGCGTCATTTTTTGTTGATTGTTTTTATAATTTCTGTGCGAATTCTTGGTGTAGCGTAGAGTTCCAATAAGATGTTTTTGGCACCCTACGGCGTTGTATGCGTACCAAGTAGATGGCAAGTATTTGGTGTGGCGCACATGGGTCATTATTGTACGATTTTGGTACATTTTCGTGATACTACGCTATTTTGGGTCGGATAGAATGCACAAATCATCTACTCTAAAATGATAAAAATTGTATTGGGTTGGGACGAGACAACAAAAGAGAGGTGTCAATCGTATCAAACTATGAAAAACAGTAAACAAACATAACGGTTATTAGACCATAGTTCTTAGTTCATAATTTACAAGTTATAGCAATTTTTCAGAATGGTAATTTTTGAAAAATTACGTAACATCTCTAAGTATTGGCATAAATAAGAACGGTTTTTTTGTTATTATTATTAATGTCTGTAAGACACATATCATTTAAAGGCAATTTTAAAATTCCATATACTTTGAAAGTTATAATAAATTCATATAGTAGCGATATTTTCAAAAACGCTTAACATTTCATACTGATAAACCCTGTGTTAAGTCGTTTTTTCCTTGTAAATACGAGCACAGAAATATTAATTATAAATTTTTCATTTTCCAAAAACTTAAATCCATCATTGAGCTTTACTTTACAAATTAAAAATATATGTAAATCAAATCAAAGATAAAAAGATCACACCTTACGACGCCAAGCTGATATATACAGTAAAGAAAATGTAAATATCTAGAATTTGTACGAGCAAAGTCAGTGAATTTGACTGTATGCCGATTGTTCGTAAGACACTTTTATCTGTAATTTATTTTTGTTTTTCGCTCCTATTTAGCAACAGCAACAGCTTTATTTATCATTAAAACACTTGATTTGAGTTACATAAAAATACTCTTTGCCTATCATCCGATCTACTAAATTTCCCTTTAGAAGTAATACCGGAAGGAAACTTATCGTAACAAATTAGAAATAAATTGAAATATAATTATGAATTTTAAACACATGATCTACAGTAGTGTTCAATTCTTTCCAGACAATTGTATAAACAAGAATTATTTTCCCCATTCTTTCGTTCTTTATGAAAATCATAAAATTTTGGTCGCAAAGAAAACGTAGCGATTTTTAGTAAAAGTTAGCGGATTTGTAATTCTAAATTATTAAATAAATGGGTAAAAATCAAAATTGAACATGATTAACTTCCCCAAACATCCCGATGTCTCTCTCTTGTATAGTAATACAATGCAATTAAACCAGATTTCTTTTAAATCGATACGGCGAAATATCGATGTATAGAGTTGCCAATATTTTATGATTGAGCAACGTTATTTAAAATAAACGTGTTGGTAAAGAAATTTGATATTAAAGAACGCATAATAATAATAATAATAATTAAGATATCGGGTGGTTCGGAAAGTTCGTTCGGTTTTTAAAAGAAATTTATTTAAACTTGCATGTACGAGTATATACAAGAAAACAATTATATTAATCTATTATATAGGTATAGTCTCCTCCTTTTTTAGTAACTTCTTCCCACCTCCCTGGGAGCTTTTTAAATCCTCTCTCATAAAACTCGTGTGGTTTTTCTGAAAAAAGCGTTCAATCCCTGGTTGCTCAAACTGGGAAATAATTAATAGCCGGACGGGGCGTGGTCTGGGGAGTACGGTGGGTGAGGTAAAGCTTCCCACCCAAGCTCTGACAATTTCTGACGGGTCCGCAAGGCAGTGTGAGCCGTCGGCGAGAGAGTGAGTTACCTACACATCGAGGTTGCTTACAAATCCGAGTTGTTTTATGACCCCGTAAACGATTGAGACTGCTTTTTTGATTATTTTAGTTATTTCCATAACTGTTGTTGTTGTAGTTATGATAGTGTTTGAAGGAACTCTATGCCATGAAAAGGGACGTATGGCGAACTAACGAATTAACTTTAAGAACAACCTAATACAAAAAAACACCGGCTATCCACCACTGCCTGCAATAGTCTTAATAAGAAGAATTTTTTAACAAATTTAAAATCAAACTTGGAAATAGATTCAGTTTTCATGATAATTTGTCAAAATTTTAGATTGGATTATCGGGCTACTTCGAAGAAATGACGATAGTTAATATTTCAGTTGTTAAATAACATTTTTTGGATATTGAAATTAATCTCATTATATTGAATATTGGTGTGGGAGTTGATATACATTATTCCTTTATTGAAAACAACAAATAATGCTATCTGTTGGTTAAAATTTGAGTGAAATTTTGCATATAACTTCGAGGGATATCCTTTATATCATATGATTTTATTTATAAGATTGTATGTATTTGTGGTACTGAAGTCGTAAAATTCTAAATAGCACTGAAATTTGTGAAATTCTGTGATATATTATTCTTTAGATATGACATGTAAAGTGTAGTAAAAAGAAATTGCTTATTTTTGCATGAC
>JAHXMU010000733.1:1323368-1358113 GCA_019455685.1 Philornis downsi | reverse complement strand
GTGTGGTGGTGGTGTAGAAAAGAGGCCGATGTGGTTATGATGCTGTGTGTATGCTTCGGAGGATGGATGGCTTTTGTGGTAGGCAAACCATTTCACAAGTTTCTTTGGCCATAAACTAAAGTTAAAGACCTTTTTGTGGGTGCTTGAAGTGATGTTGCACGTTCGACTCGAGTACGAGTTGCAGCAGAAGCAAGTGCAGCAGCAGCTGCCCCCATGGTAGTATCTGCAGTAGTACGTCGTAGTACGTTGTACGTACAATATATGTACCAGCGAGTTTTACGTTTGTACTGTTATGGTTGTTGCCACATGAAATATATATATTTCCGGTGTTTTCCGGTGTTGTTGTTGGTGCTGTTGGCGATGTTGCAGTTGCTGGTGGTGTTATATTGTTGGCTGCAGTTTTCTGTGTCGCGTACCACTCGCGTTGAAAGTGAATTTGTGCGATGTCGTCGTGAGTTTCTCTACTAGATACGAGTAGATATGTGGACATGAATATGTATGTGCATTGGGAGATTTTACGTGTTTATGTGTCAAGTACAACAAGTAGGTCTTAAAGTAAGAACGTTGAATGCAACGCGCGATGTGGTGGCGACCAAAACAACAGCGAAAACAATGTTAAATAAGGTGAATGTGCAACTTCCTCATGTCTGGCTGTTACAGTTTTATTTTTATTTTTTTTTTTTGGTAAACATGTGTGTCAAGGAAATTTGGTGGGAATCTTTAAAGAATTTGATGTAATGGGATACATAGAAAATAAATCGTATTATATTGGCTGTAAATTTAGTTAGGATAATTATCTGGTGTTTTGTTAACGTTATTAGCAATTAACTATATTAACATCAACATGGAACAAATTTTTAATTTTTGGATGATTCTCCCACCTAACAATTGCACTAGATAAGTATTGTGGACTGCCAAACTGCAGTCTGCCGTTTAGATACATTTTTCCTTTTTGAGATCGGCATGCCATTGAAAATATTGCAATGAACTGTTTTGAGCAATTATAAATTTAACAAAAATTATTTTCACAGAACAATTAAGTTGACTATTTTAAATTTTAAAGTTTTTTACGCCTTTTTTTAAAGAAATTTGCAGCACAATGAATTTCACCAGGGGTTGTTGAAAACAAAAATGTCTTATTTTCAGCTCCAATACCTCCCTCAAAATAAATTCGGAAATGTACGTCAAAATGTCCAATTCCATCTATAGAATGTTCTACAAATGTAAGATATGGTGAAAAGGAATTCAATGGCTTTAGTAATCTATATCTTATGTTGTATAGGTATAAGCGCAATTGTGGTACGCCAGATGGCGTTAGGAATATAAGACTTTGCACTCAAAAAATTATTTAACTACTTTTGTAATTGAAATCACCAAGTAAGGACTATTTCAATTACCCGGGAGCTAAACATTGTATACAAAATCATTAGGAACCACTTAAATAACACTGGATACAAAAGGAACCTCCATGTAAAGGCGAACACGAGTTAATGTGGGAAAACCCCTTATGAACCGCATCACCATCTGAGAATCGCTGCAGAATCACTACAAAATTGACACACTTCTCAAGAGGATGGTGACTGGTGATGAATACGAGGCACCTCCGACAACGACAAACGAAAACGGTCGTGGACGAATCGCGGTGAGCCAGCGTAAACGTTGACCAAATCAGGATTAACGTCTGGGAAAATTTTGCTGTATGTTTGGTGAGAGTGACAAGGAATCGTCTACTATAAGATGCTTCCCTGCTGCTAAAGTTTTAATATAGACCTGTCAACGATTGGACCATCTGAAGGAAGCTATTACTCAGTCAGAAGCTTGAAGCCTGGCACCAAATGATAGTCCCTGTGTCTGTCTATAGAGAAAGATTTTGCTGGTGAAAAATTTGTCTCAAGAGAAGCTTGTGAAAATCGACTGTCCCATTTTTTTTTTTGTAAATAAAGACGGGGGTTTACGTATGGGACAGGCATAATGGAATTAAATTCACAAAATCAATAAATTATTAAAAAACGGCGTATATTTGACCGAAATCGGATCATTGTAGCTATGCTCAATGAAACCTTCAATGTCGTGCAAAAATAATGGATTTTCTTTTACTACACCTAATATACTGCAGATACCCTTGGATGTCCTTTATTACGATTTTCTAAAGATCCGAAACAGAAACTCCAATATGAAAGTGAAAAGTAAAACTGAAACATTCTACAAATATGTTGTAGAAATATTATAGAAGGTTACAATACATTATTCTTCAATTCTGTACTCCCTTCTAGTTCTTTTCAACAAAAACCCTTATTAACAAAGAATAGTACAAAAAATGAATAGTATTCTGGTATAAAATGAAATAAAATAAATTATAAGTTGGAAATTAAACTATAAAATATACGTACACTTCAGATGACCTTATTCCAAAAAAAACTAAGAAGTCTTACGAAAACAAGAGTAGAATTCCTTTTACAATAAATTTGTGGGATATCATGGAGCAGTAGCTACCCTCGGCATAATGATTATAGGTAGAACACGCGGCTATCGTGCATATGATGGTGAGTTCGAACCCCGATAAAACCACCTGTCATTATTTGACCGCCGACCATATCCGTGTGTCCACAAAAAAATCGAGTAGTCAAATAATCGACAGGAAGAAACCCTGACTTTGATTTTAACCTCTGTCTTGGTTTCTTGCTGACGGGACATGAGTCACTCAATGCCTTCCTGCATAAGAGAGTCCTGTCCGATCGCGAGTCGTGCAACTGTGGTGCACCAGTCGAAGACTGGCGGCACGTTTTGTGCGAATGTTCCTTATATGCAGACATAAGGGACCTCCAGGGATTAGCGATAACAAGGTCAGGGGATGATTGACTGACTTGCTTGCAGAGCGTTTGCTAGGCGTAGGGCTACGGCGACGTAGTTGTGGCAAGTGGGTCTGCTGACCTTTTCAAGGTAGTCTGACTTGGGGTTTGAGGGCTTTCAAAACTGTTCGGATCATGCTGATTCCACAATCCCATTCAGTTTGATAGTCGGCAGCTGTGTGCTCATTTACGGGGGCACCAGTCGCTGGGCCGCTAGGGGTTAAAACTAGGAGTAGATTGCTTACAGAGTAAAATAGTCTACGGAGTTTGACCAGAGACTTTGTCTAGTACCGGGGGTGATAGGGATACACACGGGCAGGTCTCGGGTTCGTGCTCTGTCATCTGTATCTTTTTGATTTCTCGGGGGGTACGGACAGGCATGGGGTTTCCCGATGTCTATATCTCATGGTTGCCGTTCATCGTCGCTGAACGGAAGAGGTTCGGAGTTTTCCCCGCCTCCCACCGGTGAGGGTACTGCATCCTTGGAATGTAGTATCGACCGTTCCATCTACCTGGGGTCTCCGTGCCTGAAGGTATGTAAAAATGACCAGTCTGTACTCTTTTGCCGCAGGGCGAAGGATGGTGCATAAATCACGACTTGGTAGTAGCTTTGCTATGCAGCTCCAACCGGTGAGTTTTGCCGGTAGCGTGGGGATCAGGAGGCCCCGAGACTGAGTTCCCGCCTGATAATTTGGTGTTAGACCCCTAGTGGGAGCATCATGCGACTGTGCTCGAATGTGGAGTTGCATTGCAACCGGAGTAGCAGAGGTGATAAGATAGGCCTCACCTCCGCCAATGGGGATTATGCTCCACACTAGCATAATCAATTTGATATCTCCAGGCTACGAAGAAAGGGTTGACAATTGCGGTAGTATCAAAATTGTCAGCCCCTTTTCCTAGATAGTCCAATTTTACTTGGCTATCCCAGGGGGGCGTTGGCAATTGCATTGTAATATGCCAAGTGTGTCGCACACCGTGGGTAAGGCCTTCATGGCGAGACTCACGTTAAACCCTCTTGCGTGTAAGCTTACAGAATATGACAAGCTCTACCACGTCTCATTTATGGGATGTAAGCAAATTTGTTGTTTTTTTTTTTTTTTTTTTTTGAGATACCCGCTTCAGAGTGGTCATTGCTTTGAAAAATGATGAAGAAGCTCTTTAGAAAATGGTCATACCGGATACCAAAGGATAGTCTCAGTATATTTTTGGTCCATTTTATATAAAATATTGGGAATTTTGATGTATTTTTTAAATTTATTTCAAAATAGGACTAAAAATATAAGTGAAAATGGAAGACAAAAGATTCTTATCTTTGGCAGTCTGTAATAAAATCCGTTGCGCAATAAATTTGTAGACTATATTAAACCACAAGCTGTACATTTAAGTAAATTTTTGCTGGCAATCATTGAAAAAAAACCAAAAAAGCGCTATAATACTCGAAATGCAATAGTTGAAAAGCATCATAAAAAGTAGCACAACGCGATACTTTTGTTTGGAAAAGGAAAGCCTTGAACAGAACTTATTTACCATGCGTAAAGGCTCCCTGTTTTATATACGCATGATTAATATTAATAACTAATGCCTAGAGGGGAAACGGAGCCAAATACCAGATAGGCATTATTTTGCAGACAAAAGGCTTTCAGTCCCATTTAATATTCCATATTACCCAGGTTGATATTTAAAGCATAACCTGTCACACTACCTTCTGGATGGACTGCTGAAAAGCCTTCTCGAGAAGATCTTTGAGAAGATCTGCAGTGGAGGACCTTTTAGAAATGCTCTTCAACACACTGCTGGAGATGATTATGAGGAAAGCTTCAGTTCACACAACTGTTACTCGCATATGCGGCCGATAAAGACATTATTAGCAGAAAACTGCGGGATGTTACTGCACCGTTCTCAAACATTGAGAAGGAGTTAGCATAAATGGCTAGCTTGGGACAGCCATAAATTTGGAGTGGTGGAAGAATCCATCTACATGTCCGCTGTAAACGAAACGAGTGACTTCAACATGGAGATAAACATGAAAGTATTGCTAACAGGCGAATGAATCAGTGCTGGAAGTCTTCGAGAGGAAAATATTCTGAAAAATATATAGACCCACCCTCGTTAACGTTTATATAAATGTTATAAGATAGTTGTTAAATACTAGACATCCATCAAACAGAGTTTTCTTAATAATTTTGAAAAATTTCGTAAAAATCTCCTGTTTTGCTATAATTATTCTTCATTGTAATTTAATTCTTCGAGAAACATAGACACAATTTAGTAGTTTTTTTTCGAAGAGATTTCGCACAATCTGTCATTCTAGAAAAATGGTATAAAACCTTTCAATTCATTCAACTATCATCTACTCAATGGGATTTTTTTTGTGTAATTTTGGTAAGAAAACTTTTTATTATTTCTAAGTTTTTCAGATCAAATTTTCGCATTGCAGCTGCAACCGGATGTTGATCCAAGTTTATATTAGTACCACTTATATCATGTACGTCCATTAGACTTATTACAAATAATTAGGCGATAGTCATGATCTTTCCTTTGAGCAACAGGAAACTTTCCTGCTTACAGGATGTGTTCCTCCTAGAGCAATTTTCCTTTACTAATCACATGTTTCGTCGATACACTCATAAACCATTGTCTCGCTGTCTGTGTCTTCCATCGGCGCTTGTGCACAAATAAGTTCGAAAAAAAAAACTATTATGCCTTAATGCGTGTTATGACTAATCTATTCCAAGATTAAACTGTAAAACATGAGGCCTGAGATCCTTGCGAACTAAAAATCCATATTCCAATACATGCCTTTCGCCATGACATGTGTGGTAGATGTCTTAAGTTCTTTAAGCTTGTTGTTAGTATTAAATTGAGGGATTATTACGCTTTTTTGCTAGAAAATCTACCAAAACGGACAATAATTTTTAATAGAAGCGTAATTTATAACTTTTTATTGAATCTATTCCAATAGAATTTATTAAACAAATAACTAAGGAAGGGTCCACATTTCCAACAATCTAATGCAATACAAAACAAACAAAAAAAACAAACTCCTTTGCATCCCATGAATGAGATATAGAAGAGCTTCTCAGATTCAGTGATCTCTTTCTCTCTCTCTCTCTCTCTCCCTCTCTCTCTCACTCAACGGGGTCTGTAGTTTAACGACGATTCCGAATATCACAGTTCAAGAGAGTTGTGATAACTTGTCGATTACTCGACTACTCGAAGTGTTAATCAGACATATTGAGTATTGAGTAATTATATATTGCAGACCGATGTACATTATTTAGAACAAATTGAGTTGAACAAAAGAATTTGAATTTCAATATACTCGTATTAATAACGAACTTAAAATTTAATAGACTAAAATCATATGATACATTTTAATCAGGCTTCTATTTAATATCAGTGAATCCAAACAAAACATATACCGGTTACGACTTCAATTACAGTAGGTTAGGTTAGATCAGTTTGGCAGTCTGAATAATCAGACTCACTTAGACTGCGTAGTCCATTGTGATACAACGGAAACTAGAGATATGGATGTCCCTAGTTTTCCCCGTTGGACCATACTGAGGGCCTCAAGAAGCTCTTAAGTCAGACAATATCTTGTATATCGTTTAGATCTATTAGGTCCCTAAAGAAATAAGAGCGGAGTGTTGATACCCGCCTGTTCGCCTGGGCAAGGCAATTGCAGAGGAGGTGTTCTATGGACTCCTTCTTCTTTTCATCCCTACTGTTCCTGCAGAAGTCACTAGTCGCAAACTTCAATCTCACTTCATGTCGTCCAATTAGACAGTGACGGATACATCCAATGAGATGTCAGGTCTTGATAGCGACATCAGTGTGTGTGAACACTTCACTGTTTGGATTGATTACCTACCATTTCCTTCTAAATATACTTTGTCTTGTAAGTGACTAGAGGCATACCTACGGGCTCCAACTCGGTTGATAGATAGGCTTGATAGTGCTGCGACTTTCGTATCAGGAGAAACGTTATTAAACGCCACTTCTGCATATATCTAGAAAGGCTACCAAAGTATAATCCTTGGCAACGAGTGAACCTTCGATGAATTCGACCAAGTCGTGCAAGGCAGTCTCAGTGACCTTACTCTTGCAGTAAGAATGTTGTCTATCCGACAACAGCTTCCGGTCTATGCTCGTCCTAAGGTAGCCGTCAGTGAGTCTCTCCGGTGTTTTGAGTAGAAACGATGACAGGCTCATAGCTTTTAAATCTTTTGGTCCCGTATGGGAGGTTTTCCCGGCTTTGGGAATAACGACCACTTTGATTTCCCTCCACATAGCAAGGACGTATATTAGGCCTGATACAGAGCTCTTCAAGCCATGAAATCAGCGTATCAGCCACCGCTTGTAGTACATCCGGCGAAATCATGTTCGGCCCGGCTGACTTGGGTTCAAAGGGTTCAAAGCTTTCTATTGCCCACGCTTTTTCGGTTACGATTTCCCTGGCAACAGCCGGCGGTTGATTCGACGCAGTGTTGTTCGCGACAATTCCGTCTCGGGAATTATCAGGAAAATGAATCTACAGGAGTAACTCCAGTGATTCTTCACTGGATGTTGTCCAATCACCCTGAGGTTTCCTGAGATAGCTTAACGTGCACGGTGTGGATGCAAGTATTTTCCTTACTTTTGTGGCTTCGGAAGTGTCTTCAACTTTGTTGCAGAATTCACTCCAGGACTTCCTCTTATTCTTCCTCAGTACATCCTTATGTTCACTTATATTCAATTACAGTAACAAAGCCAAAACATTTTGATTAAGGATTCTGTTACAATTTACTAATGTTCAAAATATCGATTACTGTTTAATTCACCCAAGTGAGCTTCGGTAGTGCAAAATCGTATCAGTGTTTGAATTTCCTTTTAAAGTATGTTAGCATTTTGTTAAGCTCATGAATACGAAAGTAACATTTACATAATTTTTCATTAAAAATATTCAAATATAAATAATGAATAATAATAGTAAAGTTATTAAAAAAATATAATTTCGTTTTTGTTTTATGGTGTTTTTCTTGGAATCTGTTCAAATAAATCTGTAGGTAAATTTAAATTGTGTTCTACAAATTACAGGTAATTTTACAACCATGTACACATAGTTCTCGACCATTTGGAAATGTTGACTGTTCTTAAAATACCCTGTTTATATGAGACAGTTAATTTAAATTGTATATTTCCATGAAAATGAAAAACGTTTTTTCCATTCGATATTAGTTCACTTATCAGATAAGATAGGAGCTGGTAAAATTATTGATTTAATGAAAAAACCTTTATGTGAAAATGATAATCATTTAACAGGTACAATTACAGATGACTCGACGGCGATCGAAACACAGTGTATAGAGAATCTGGCGGCCGAATACTGTGCCCTAACAATTAGCAAAGTTAAATGTCATAAAAAACTTCTATAATAAAACTGATTCAGGCGACAATTTTTGTTGCGAATTTGAGAACTAAATGGTATAATAATAATATAATAATATTTATTATAATAATGTAATATACAGGGTGGGCCATATGAGAGTTAGCGATTTAATTCTTCAATTTCTCGGTAACGAGCGGCGCGGGGTGGCGGGGGGATATGTTGTTCGCTGCGCCGCTTCCTGGAAATTTAGTCGCCATGGAGCCGTACACGGAAGTGCAGTATGCATTTTGTGTCCGAGCGTATTACGAAAACAATAAATCAGTGATTACTGCACGACGTTTTTATCGGCATGAACACGGTTTACACGATTTAAGTGAAGTTCCAAGCGCCAATGTGATACGAAAATGGATCAGAATGTTCGAAACAACCGGCTCAACAGTGTCGTGTGGGCTGGGATAACGTCAACCGGTATTATTGGATCATAAATTTTTGAGGACGAAAGAGGGCATGCGATGACGGTTAGAGCGAACAATTACTGCAACATGCTAGCAGACTTTTTGGTGCCAGCTTTGCAAGAACTTCAAGGCAATACCTCGAGGATGTGGTTTCAACAGGATGGGGCCACATGTCATACGGCTAGGGTATCAATAGAGCTGCTGAAAAATGTTTTTCCTGAAAAACTCATTTCAAAAAGGGGGGATATTGAATGGCCCCCACGTAGCCCCGATCTCTCCCCATGCGATTATTTTCTATGGGGCTACCTCAAATCGGTAGTCTACGAGAATAATCCAACCAATTTACAGCAGTTGAAGAGGAACATTATTCAGGAAAGTAACAAAATACCGAGAACAAATTTTCAACGAGTTTTCCAAAATTTGTGACTTCGGTTCTAAGAGTGTCAAGCAGCCGAAGGAAGCCATTCGGACAACTTTATTTTTAAGTCTTAAAAATTCCCATACTTCTACTTTTTAAAAATACAAATATATTTTTTTTATGTTTCGTAGTTTTTTTTTAATTGAATATTTAAACCGCCAACACCCTTATGGCCCACCCTGTATATTGCAGTAATTTTTGTACATTACAATATCTATGAGCATAAACCACGACAACAACCACTCCTCAATTATTGAAATAGCTAAATTCTATTATTGTTAATGGTTAAATATATTTCAATAAAATTGTAATTTCATAACAATGCAAAAGCTATTTTCTGTAATATTATCTGTACCCATATTGATAATTTATATCTAAAATTGTCTTGGTTTTCGCAAATACTGTCATTTTTGTAAAAACCCGGTTTCTGTTAGTTGCAATAATTGACAACGCATTGCTGTTATATTCTTTAAAATGGTCCTGATCCACTAATTCGATTTATTAAATGAAAAATCGACAACGCCCGGCTGTATAATTTTAAAGATCCGACAGAATGATCTAATAATTTGGTATAATTTCTTACCATGTACGGATGATATTAATTTTGAAGAATTTTTAAAAGTGAAGAAATCATTTCTATTACCGACGATGGCATAAATTGGTCATCTCCGAGCCAAAACGAGATCAGAATATTAGTATTGCAGCTTAAAACCAACAAAGCTGCAGGTGCTGATGGCACCGGTTTAAGGCAGGTGCCGATGAGCTGATAAATAGCAACCATCAGCACCTTATCAGTGTGGTTTTAGACCAAATCAACAATTAACCACCCATTCACACTACGACAAATTCTAGAGAAGACCCAAGAAAACCAGATCTACACGTGCCATCTTTTCATCGATTATAAAGCTGCCTTCGAAAGTCCGATATGACAAAACCGGAATAAGGCCATGTCCGAATTTAGAATTCCCGCGAAGCCTATACTTCTTTGTAGGATGACGCTGATAGACAAAGATACGCAAAAGTTTAGAGAACCTTTTTACAACAAAACGAGGATTTAGACAGTCTATCGTGCCATCTTTTCAACATACTACAGGAAATGATTATGAGGAATGCTGCAGTTAACACGACGATATATAGACATTATCGGCAGAAAAATGCACTATGTTACTGCAGTGTTCTCAAACATTGAGAAGAAATTAGCAAAAAGTGGGTTTGATGTTAAACGAGGACATAAAAAAGTAATTTGTTTCAACGAACAAAGCGTTTGCTCACATTAACAGCTATCTAACTTCAACAGTTAATTGGAATTGACATAATTTTCGCTGAAGACCGATTGTGAGAACAAAATTGAGGTAATGCTGGGGTTTTCGATTTTCCATAATAAAATGAATCCGGAAAAACATGCTTTCAAAACGCTTGCTGTTGCAACTGATAAGAACATTTGCTGCATTTCCGCAGTCTCGCGTCGACCGTTGCTACTCCATGCGGCGAAGTCATTAGGAGGTTTACAAGCGTTTGAAGCTGGGAGATACTAGACCAGATACTAGACTCTCTGGTAAGAAGAACCTGTCCTTTAAGTGCAATGATGAAAATTTGATCATGATTATGTAAAATGTGCCACAGATACGCACAATATTCTCGTATATAATATGTCATAAATTGCCACTTCCGGAATGCACTGCAGAAATCTCGCCAATTTTCGACGATGGCTTAGAGTGTCAGCCATTGTACATATAAGAAATCATATCTGCGACATTACAGTGATGTGCGAAAGACTATCTGATCTAGTTATATTTTGATTAGTGTAACTTCGGATCTGATAAATCTGAAAAAATTAACCAGATATTCTCAGTACGCCAAATCACTAAAAAGACGCAATAGAAAACAGATCCGTCCGGCAGTACTGTATGACAAAAAATTTCATGGATCCATGTCAGCACTTGATGTTTCTGCAAAAATTATATGACTTTGTAGGGTAACTATGGCCGGCATGAAGTTCAAATAGGTGTGTTAGCCTATCGTACCTTCTTTTAAAGATGATATTGGACACAATTATCAGAAGCTGTAGTGAACATGAATGATACCACCTTCCAAAAACCATTTGTTGATGCGGTAACAGACATCATTGATCGGAAACTGAGCGATTTTCCGCGAGAAGGATTTACCGAAAATGGTTATGGTCACATACGAGGAGAAAACTAATTTATTTGCCTCAACAAATAGAGAATCTCCCGTTCAAGACACTGCGAAAATCGTGATAATTGTAACTTTGGATTGACGCATTGTTTCATTTATCTCGGTTCTGCCGCCAATAAAGTGAATATTATCAGCTTAGAAATTCAAAGAAGCATTTTGCTTCCAAACAGAACTAACGAAGGGATTTGATTGTAAAACTTTCTCTGGATTACCAGATACTAGTCCTAACTGCATTGCTGTTAATAGACAAAATCCTGGAATATAACACAAGCGAATGAATCATAGGAAAGATTAGTCATTTTTTATTTACGTGCGGTAATGGACGAAAACTGCGATATATTACTTCAATCTTCTCAAACATTGAGAAAGATTTAGCGAATGTTACTGTGGTAATTGGCGATAAAGAAGAGCAAAACTGAGATTATTGGTCTCAGGTCGTATGGAAGACGGGGAGAATATTGAAAATTATAACTTTGTAGATGACTTCATTTACATTGACTCCTGCCGCCAACCAAATAAACGACTACTACTTGAAGAGGTACTTTAAAGAGCAAAGCTTAGAATTTCTTCCTACGTGGCTCGCAAAATATAGAAGTGTTTCTATTGAAAGCGCCATATAATCAAGAAAATAATCTGAAGTTAGCCTTCTTGAATTATCTGCATATTTATAGACCCTTTGATCCCTTGTATTTCTTCATCATATAATTATGTAGCTGCAGACTCAAAGTTAACCACATGCAACTATTTCATACTCATTATGCTGCAGGTTCAAGTCTCAGTACCATCTTTTCTTTCCCCTTGAGCTGGAATCATCTCGATAGTGGCTGGTAAAACAGTCATGTATTAAACACATAATAAGCTCATCGGTTTATTTTTTTAAATGATTCAATGATTACAGAACGAAAAAGGACATATCTCTTAGAAGTTTAATTTTTTTCCACATAGTTTTCTGGGTCGCAGACATTCTCCAAAAAGTTTTCTATTTAATTGCGCAGAAATTTCGTTCACAATAGGAGGAGTTTCCGGTATATTAAAAGAATTTAAATTAACTTTCGCTCCATGCGATTTAGAATCATGTCACGATATCTGTCATTAGATTTTTCAGGGAATCTTGCTTAGATGGCTGATAATGTTGCATTTGTTTTCTCAGATTTTCTTTTTAAATCAAATTTTTCATTTCCCTGAAAGAAGTTTCTTTCAGCAGTGGTTTCACTGGTTATGTTCTTTTAAGGTTATGTGGAATTCTTTTAAAATTCCACACGTTCAATTTAAAGGATTTTCTGCAAAAGCATTCAATTATTTCGAAAGAAATTGAAAATTAGTATTAACTATTTATCATATTTTTTTATATGTATAAAATTCTCTGGCATGCGACTATTTGTTTGATTCTACAGATATTCCACAACATTTTTTACTGCAACCGCAATTTTCTTTTTTGGATTTTCGGCGACGGTTTCACTGTTTTTGTCTTAGTTTCTTATTTAATTAATTAATTTCTGGGTTCTTTTCAAATGGGAAACATAAAGTTGTTAAGCAAACTGCCATCTTGAGTTTATTTAATCCATTCTAATGAACCGCAGATTATTCTCATTTTACTTTTCGATTTTGTTACATATTTTATTATTAACGCTAATTATCTTTTCAACTGTTTTGGTTTCCAATTTACTTCTGCTTTCCTATAATCCAACATAATGCAACGTTTTCCTCTATGCAGCAGCCAAATGCTTGTGATCATCACAACTCCAATAACTCCAGACAAATGTGGTGACTTCTGTAGTTTTTTATGAAATAAATACGAAAGTGCTTTGCATAAAATGTCATACATACCTTGGAGTATCCTTAAACCGGACTGGGGGTTTAACTAGATGATGATATTTCCACGTACACACACACACACACACACGCACACAGGAATAAGGTGGTGCGTGTTCAATGGAGGAACAATTCTTTACACTTTTTACTTAATACTGCAATCCTCTTTTCTTGTTGTTTTTTCGCATTTCAAAGGCAAGAAAAAACTCCAAAAGGGGCACAAGTGTACACAGGATATTCACAATGTATTGGGGCTTTGCAATGGCGCCAAAAAATAACAGTTACCACTAACACATAGAATGGAAAGGAAACACTCTTTGAAATCGCACTCAAACACTCACTCTTCGTTTGTACCCTTAGCACTTGGCACAAACGGAGGAGTCTACTGTTGACGGTGGGTACCTTCCGTTATGTTGGGGCACACACTTGGTCGGTACTTGGTACTCTTCTGTTTCAGGTTGGTTTTGTTTGGACTTTTTTCAGTTTATTCTGGGGGTACGAAAAGTTTACGACAACTTTTCTAACAGGAAATATTCTTCCAGCACACCAGTGAAAGCGGGTGATGCGAGTCTACGAGAGATTTCGACACAAAAACTTTTTCCCTGTGTCGACTTTGACGACTACACAACAACTATGCCGAGTTAGACAACGATAACAAATTTTAAATGCATCACACACACACTCACACCCACATGTGCGTGTGTACACATGAGTGTGCAATGTCATCATCGTCATCGGCACCGAGTATCGGCCTCCGACTATTGCGACGGGAGACTCATAGTCAACAAACATCCAGTGCAGACTCATCGTAATAGTACTACAGGAGTTCGCACTCTTACTCCTACAGCACGAGTAGTACAAGCGGTAGTAGACGTAGCAGTAGTAGTAGTAGTTGCGTCCAACACACATAACCCCACACACACACGCCTCGCTCTGCCTATCCGTCCTATACTCACGCTCGAGTACACAGAGAAAGAGAGCGAGAGCGCGCGCGGCAGAGAGCATCAACAATACAAAAACGATTAGTAGTGTGAGATCATTTGAAACAATACAACGATGATGCTGTGATGATGATGTCCAGAGCAAAAGGATGAGCTAATTGGGTGTTCAACACGAATATGGGTGGTCAAATGGGTGCTTAGGTCAGTTATCATAGTTTGACATTACGTTACAAAAAACTTCTACTTATCATACCTATTAAATGGACACACATAACACAACGCTCACACATCAAGTCCAACATCCTACGAGGCAAACATATGTTTAAGGCTCTCAATAGATGTTCGAGGAAGGATGGTCGACAGAGGTGAATGGAAATTCATCAAGGAGTTTTGTATATATTAATAGTATCAGTTGAAAATTTGCAAATCAAATGTAAAGTCAGCAGAGCATGGTTATGCTAACAATAGATCTTAGATCAAACTTAAATCCATTTGTAATTCCTCTACATAACACATTAAAATATCAGTAGGATTTTAATAGCTTACTTGCAAAAACGTGGCCTGAAATTACAAGTTATCGATCGATGGTTCCAATAAATATTAAAACGTAGTTTAATTTAAAAACATGTCAAAATATTTTCGTCTGTGTGACCGAACTCTTTCAAATTAAAATACAAAATGTAAGAGGGGTTTCCTAATAAAATTCACTCTCTTGATTGTCCAGATCCTTATAATTCTGTGTTGAAGAATTTCAACGTAGCCCTGCAAAGAGAATAATTGTCTTTAGTATATAATATAATTTTTACAAATTCATCTGAGAAAATCTTTAAATGTTTGTTCGTCGGAGACGTTTGTTAAGGAAGAAATGGCTAATTGCAATTTTCAGAAATAACTTATCTTTTAGAGGTTGTAAAACGTACGTTAAATCAGTGGCGCTAAATGAGTTAAAGATTAATTGATCGTTGTGCTGAGAATACAAAAGGGTCAACTACATTAGATGTTGGACAGTTGGCGACTAGAATGTGAGAGTATATTCGTTTCTATTATGCGCCACACATCAAAAAAAAAAATTATAGGCGTTTTGGTCTTCTTCGCTCATTTCCAAATTCGTAACGCCTAGTTTTTACAGTTTCAGAAACTTGGCTCTTTCGGCGGATCCCATAGGGACCCTTGTTGAAAATTTGGCTCTGCCCTGCAATCGCTGTGCTTTAATTTGCTTGCCCACGTCGATGTTGGTATGCAGCTCGTTCAATAACTCCACAGATTATATTGTGCATTTTTCTTTCGAAGACTACCAGAATTGATTCATTCACTTCTGTCATAAGTGAAGATTCTGCGCTGTGAAACAAAACAAGTTGTGACTAGTGACCATTGGATTTAAATCACTAACAGAATTCACAACAAAATCTGTTTGCGAGAAATAGTCTTCTCCTTATTTCCTGGCTGATATCTTTAGTTTTACTTACATCGGAGCTGAGATGGATTAATTCATCCACTTTACGAAATTTATAGTTGTAAAGATTTATGCTGTGTCCGAAAAGAGTAGACTCTATGCTCATCTAAACAAACTACTCGCATTTATCAATTTACTTGGCTGAGTCCTTCCCAATGTTTGAGATGGCTTCAGTAACATTTCATACCTTACTGGCAATAATATCTATATCATGGATGTATACATTAAATATATGGCCATATAATCGTATGAAATGTTAGTAATAATGCATCTTTCCTTACAATCAAAAAATCATTTGGTGCAAAATGCTTCGTCAAGATTTTTACCTAATTTTCGTGAAACCCTCGTGTCGGTCAGTGTCAGTCCGCAAAGCAAAAGCTTTACAAAAATATCAAAATCGGCTATACCTTCACAAAATTTTTGCCATACACTGTCGACGAGAAAATTGTACGTATTGATTTTTTAGGATTTTTAAGATTTGTAAATATAGTGTGAACATTCGCTCAATTGCGGATTCATCAGGTCTAAAGGTCAGGTCGGATATGTCGGATAGTATAGTATACAAGATAGGTGGTATAAATACAGAATCTCGTAAGCGATGAGTGAAAAACAGATACTAACATGGGGGTGACCGATTGTATATTCATTGAGCAAAGTCGTATTATTGGAGCTGATGCAGCCTCATCACCAGATCTTCACCACCCGTTTCAAATAGTACTGCCAGCAGGCCACCAGCACATTTACCCTCTTTCGTTCTTATCTCGTTTTGGCTCGATGCTGAGCAGTCAACCTATGTCATCATTGGTAACTGCTGTGATTTCTTCATACGTCCTGCCATCCGAAATTAGTAGCTTTTGAAAGTATTCTTTCCATAATTACAGCAATTCTTCGTATTTGGCAACATACGAGTATTTTCATCATTGCCCTTATGAATGGTCTATAGGTCTGATCATAAACTTTATATTTTACTTTTTGATAGAGTTTTCGGACGTCGCTTACGTATATCCTTGTATTTTCCTATATCTTCGTCTTTGCAGCACGCATTAGAATTGGCTGCAGCATCTTTTTCCGCAGATGTAGCACAACACTTTTCATTTTATCAGAACCCTTTTATGTGCACTTTTTAATACTGTTTCTGTAGCAGTTGCCATCGGACGCATAGTATTATGTCACTCTGTCAGCAAAATAAGGACTACAGTTGTTTTCTCGTAATAAATAGGAGAGACTGTTCAAGTAGACTTTGACTATTTCGGGGATATGCAGCTTTGCGATTTCTCTTATGTTTGGTCACTTAGTTTTTTTACTCATTTGCCTGTGCTCGGGCATAGCTTAAATACAACCTGATGACGATCCAAGTTTACGTTAACGTCAAGGATCATGAGGACTACCACGATACTAGAAACTCATCTCTAATTCATTACTAAGTGGTCAATCTGGTTTTCTGTGTTATAAATAGGACTTGTGAGATTCTGATTCCACCTAATATCAGGATTCGCGCCGTTGCTACAGATATCATTCTGAATTCCTTTTCGGAATGGTTTAAGAACATCTACTCCTTCTGTTTGCCATTCAAATTTCCCAGAACAATTTTAAAGTTCAATACTTCTTGTGTACACTCATAAAATGGATCGTTGGTTACAAAGTCTTTGTCTTCCATCGTATCGTTTGCACAAATTCGCGTGTTTAAAATATATCACCTTTATGCGGGTCGTGGCCATTTGTCTACTTTTAGCTCTGAATCTCAAGAAATTATTGTCTTTCTGCATCGCAGCTGTAGTGGAAACCAAAGTACTTGAATGTACGAGTAGTGCATATTCGTCTCGTCCATCGCATGCCAATGATATCAAATTTATATTTGTCAAAGGCATAGTCGAGCAGATAGAGGAAACCGGTTCGGACTTTCAATGTGCAACGGTACCAATATGACCAACATGAAAATGCGATGGCCAGGTGGCCAACTAATGTGTGCTGTTATAGACCCAATAAGGGTTTAAATACAACTTGATTCTGGTTCCGACGGATGTCGGAGATGAGTTACACTCTGGTAGACAAATCGTTGAAAATGTAGATAAAATAAAGGTAATCGAGCCGGACCCTCATGTGAGCACTTATACCATTGCCCGAGAATTACAAATTAGACAAAGAAAAAAAAATCATGGAAATCGTCAAGTCGAATCGTTAAGTGAACAACTATACCATTGCCTAGGAACTGAAAATTAGACAGAAAATCATTTAGAATCATTTAGATAAGTCTGGCTTGAAATAGAGGCTAGGTGTATGGGCCCCACACGAATTATAGCCGGAGAACATTCTTAATCCTATTGGCCTCTTCGGACTTGCTGCTGAAACTGAGTGACAAATTTTTGATGGCTGGTGGCATGTTGGGATAACAGTCGAAAAAGATCGTAGTCGAAGCACTGTGTGCCAGCCCAGATGATTATCAAGCCAGCCAGAAGGTTTTGCTGTCTCGGCTACTGATGGAAGGGAATCATCCACAGTAGTCTGCTCACATCCGCCTAAATACTCTTTTCAAAACTCTACTCTCAGAAACTTTCCAAATTGAAACAGACTAATGACCAGAAATGGCCAGAATTGATCAATATGTTTTATTCTGTTGAGATAACGTCAAACGCCACACATCTTTAACGGCACATTAAAAGCTCCGAGAGCTTGGGTTCTATCGCCGTATATAGGCCAGACCTGCTGCAAAGCAGTGGTCAGCTTTTCGAACATTTTCAAATTTTCAAGCTGGCATCAAGAGACGTTTATGAAAATGAGCATATTAATCGTATTAATCATCAAGAGACGTTTATGAAAATGAGCATATTAATCATATTAATCATTTTCATAAAAGTCTCTTGATGCCAGCTCAAAAATTTGAAAATGTTTGAAAAGCTACATGAGTATATTAATTATTTTCATAAATATCCTTGATGCCAGCTCAAAACTTTGAAAATGTTCGAAAAGCTGACCACTGCTTTGTACCAGGTCTGGAGTATACACGGCGATAGAACCTATCATCGAAGCTCCCGGAGCTTTCAATGTGCCGTTAAAGATATAACAAGTTCGAAAAGCTTTTTACCAATAGGGACGGGGATTTCTTCAGTCGTGGAATTATGAAATTGTTTTCAAAATAGTTAAGAGTTATCGAATAAAACATATTAATTCCGTCGTCGAAATAAAGCTAGGAAGCGGTCGGAATTCTTTACTTCACCAACATTTCTAAAAACTGACATTATCAGGAATTCACTCACAAATTTCCTGGGACTGCAAGAGAGAAAAATGGTCTGAAGAGTCTGCTCGCTTTCATAAACTGTAACAGGAATTTGGATTGTTTTCTAGGAGTGCTAGTTGACCGCTAGTTTGTGGCAAATTTTAATTAACAATCAATGATTTTGTTGATTTTTACTACGTCCCAGCTCGAGTCAGGATTATTCTTCCATTCTAGTATTCTTCCCAGATTTGTTTACCAATTATAACTTAAATACTGTCTATTACTTTAACTGTTGTGCTTAATTCTAATTGGAAATGTCAAAACTTGTCTAGTTTATCATAACAATTCTATGTAACTGCCACTTTCCAAATTTTACTATGTTATCCTTCCCTTCATTCAGAATGACTATATTTCCTGTGCCTGGTTGCACTGAGTTCGAATGCCAGTGTACTGTGTATGTGAAATATTTGTGATTCTAGACCTTTTTTTGTTGTGTATTCTATAACATTTTATATGGCAAACTCCAGGACGGTGTACTCGCATGAATGTCCATACAAGCATGTCGGCATATAGATATACATTTCAATATATTTGTACGAGTAGCTCTGACTAGAGGATATTCGAACAAAAAATTTGTTTGTCGATATAAATACTCGTATATCGGTGCAATTGTTGGCAGTTTTGTCTGTGTTCTGTCTCGTCGGCCTGGACCGCTGGTGCTGCTGCTGCTGATGATGATGCTGATGTTGAATGGTCCTGGTGTTGCTTTTGTTTTGCAAACACCAATGCATGCATGCACGCACATCCGTGTGGTTGTCTGTTGAGTGTCCTGCCTGGCCGTTCGACTGCATCGTTGGCTGCTTGACGAGTAGTCTAGGTAATATTTGTTAAAATCAAAAGTTGATTTATTTTTTAGTGTGCAGACTTCTTCTATGCGTTAGAGTTGTTATATTGTTGGGCCTTTTTGTTCGGAGTGTATTTGTGTCTACACACATACATGCATGTTTTTTAAAAGTTTTGCTTCGAAGCCTGGTTGGACGTAAGTGTGTGCGTGCAGGATGTTGTTGCGAAAGTATTGCTGATAGAAATTGAACAACTACAACAAAACAAATTACAGGAATGTAGTTTTTGTTGGCAAATTAGTAGAACACAGTGATAAAGGATTTACTTAGGTCGTAGAAATTCGCATTCTCAAAGACTTGAAGACACAAAGGTGCACATAATGATTCAATTATTCATATGTGTATTCCAAGAATCGAAATTTTAATGATACGAAAAATATCGTTGGCTCTAACAATCAAAATGCAAACATATGAACATTCAGTAAATCAAAGATTCAAAGAATCCAAGATTCCAAGATTCTAAGATTAAAAAGGTTCGAAGGTTCAAAGATTCAAAGATTCCAAAATTCCAAGATTCTAAGATTCTAAGATCCAAAGGTTCGAAGGTTCAAAGATTCAAAAATTCAAATATTCAAATATTCAAAGATTCAAAGATTCAAATGTTCAAAGGTTCAAAGATTCAAAGATTCAAAGTTTCAAAGATTTCAACATTAAAATATTCCAAGATTCAATGATTCATTGATTCAAAGACTCAAAGATTCATAAATCCAAAATTCAAAGATTCAAAAATTCAAAGAATCAAAGATTCAAAGATCCAAACATTCAAAAATTCCAAAATTCAAAGATTCAAACACTAAAAGATTCGTTCACACAAAGCTTTAATTAGTTCAATACTCTGCGAATTAACCTCTCAAAAGTTTCGAACATTTTTCGATTTCCCAAACCACTGTTTCTATTAAGTTGTGGAAGATGCACAGTAAAGCAAATAACATCAAAAAGAGAACAAACGTTAAATGTTGTTTAAGTTTTGTTGCCGATATTGTTCAGCTTTCGTATGTAAAAAATTGTTTCATTTTGAAATTTTGTGAGAGAATATTTCAAAACGGTGTGAGACTCCAGCTCTATATCCCTACGTTATGAAATTAGTATATAAGTGTGTGGCTACATGAGCATATATGCACGTACGAGTACATATCTGTTAATGCATATGTGTGATGCCTAGGAATCTGCACGGTATCCTATGGAGATGTATACATATATATGTGAGCATGTGTCCATATGTGTATTTTTTGTTGTTATTTAATATTGAAAAACATTGAAATCATAGACAACCATACCAAGCGATTAATTTGTAGCGCATGCACCGGAAAACTCCTCCAAAACTCACAGGATATCACCAAGGATTCAACAAATCAAAAGCAATAGGTGTAGTAGTGCGTTCGTATGCAACACAATTTAATGCTGTCAGGCGATGATGGCATTGTTGATGATGACTGGACGTCACAACAACTAAAATCATAATAAATTCTCTTCGTGCATTGACTGGCATAGAAGACAATGACCAGGATAATTTGGCATTTTCACGTTATTCGATTTTCATTTACATGCCGGTATGTACGAAAACACATGTACATACCATAAGCTCTTCATAATCTAAAAAAATGACCAGAGTGCAGAGAGAGTATTTTATAGGAAAGGACATAAAACGTATACTGAGGACGTACATCAACCAAAAGATCTTAGGTTCAGTGGCCTATCGGTGCGTCAAATCGTTGGTAATGTAATGGCTTTTCTTTTTAAAGTTGTGAGGTTTAAGAAACAAACACTTACCTATCTCAATTTAAAGATTATTAAGGATTTTCCAAAAGGAAACGATGCAAATGCTTGAATGCAGACATATTAAGAGATTACAAATATGAAAACAACAGCAAAATATACATAACCAACAAATTGATTGCAATTTACCTCTTGTAATAGCATAATAAAGAATATGCTGATGGGAATTTTTTAGGCAAATTTTGCTCACAGAAGCTTCTCGGCCTAATGTAGGGTAAGCAGAAATTTTAATCTTTGAATTTTTGAATCTTTGAATATTTGAATTTTTGGGTCTTTGGATATTTAATTTTTTGCATTCGCCAATTTTTGAATCTTTGAATATTTGAATTTCGGAATTTCAGAATCTTTGAATTTTTAAATTTAAATCCTTGAATCTTGGAATCTTGGGTCTTGGAATCTTTGAATTTTTGAATTATTGAATTTTTGAATCTTCGAATCTTTGAATTTTTGAATCTTTGTATCTTTGAATCTTTAAATTTCGGAATTTTTGAGTCTTCACATTTTTTAAATTTCGGAATCTTTGAATCTTTACATTTAAATCTTTGAATCTTTGCATCTCTGAATCATTTAATCTTTAAATCTTTGAGTCTTCGAATCTTTAAATCTTTGAATTTCGGAATCTTTGAATCTCTGAATCTTTGAATCTTTGAGTCTTTGAATATTTGAGTCTTTCCATTTTTAAATCCTTGAATGTCTGAATCTTTGAGTTTTCCAATTTTTGAACCTTTGGATTTTGGAATCCTTGAATCTTTGAATATCTGAATCCTTGAATCTTTGAGTCTTTAAATTTTTGAACCTTTGAATTCTTGAATCTCTGAATCTTTGAGTATTTGAATAGTTGAGTCTTTCATTTTTTATATCCTTGTGTATCTGACTTTTTGAATCCTTCAATTTTTTAACTTTTGGATTTTGAAATCTTTTAATATTCGGGTCATTGGGTCCTTGAATCGTCGAATCTGAATATTTCAATCTTTAAATCTTTGAATCTTTTTTTTTTTGTATTTTTATATTATTATGTATTTTTGCTTCGTTAAGTTATTGTATTGTTGTTGTTGTCTTTCTTGTTTTTTGTTTTTGATACTTCGAATATTTGCAGTTTTGAATCTTTATTGCTGTTATCATTGATTCTAACATTACAACTTTGTGTTGTGAACGCCTTTAGATCTTTGATTTATCATAATTTTTACTCAATGTTTTCAAAACCTTCAAATTCTTTGATTTAAATTCTAAACAGTGTCTAAACTTTTTCATTCACTTTCTATGCGACTTCACATTAGGAATTGAAAAAAAAAAAACTCTAAAACAAATGACAAGGATTCCATGAAATGTGTGCCACCAGTGAAAAGGACACATAAACACATTCGAGACAAGCACTAAAAAATTTATAGCCATTAAACCGATTTCTTTTTCATTTTCAACACAACTACGAAAAAAGACAGAACTTCATTTCACAACTATGTAAACTAAACCGTCCAGTTGAATGAGTACAAAAACTATTTCACTAAAGCCATAAATTCTAAATACATTCAACCGACTGCAACTTTCTAAACACTCCACAGAGGGACAGTCGCCAATCCGACACACCGACCGACAACCCACTCCAAAACTCGGACACTCGAATACACTTGTACGCTCGTATCCTAAAACTAAAACTTCAAAGATTTTTTTCCAGTTTGTTTTCCCAGGGACAAGGTCAACTATTGGCAGACAGACGGAAAAAAACTTAACAAAATCCTCCTCTCTCATCTGTGAACGAGAGCATCTGTCTAACTTTGTGCCCATTCTCGACTATCGGTGCCACCGAATGTTTCTGAGGGGTTCGGCGGGTAGTTAGGCCGTTTCTAAAAACCTCTAAACTCTAGTGTATTCACTGAAAATTTCATTCATAAAAATTCTAAAATGCGCCGAAAAAAATCTAAAATTCTAAATACATTGCAACTGGAATACAACCACCACTACAGCTCCACAAACACAACATCATGGTCGGAACTCAATTGGAACAACACGTCTCCAACGCCCTCTAACCGAAACCCGCCGCCACATGATGTTAGAGAGTTTTAGATGTTGCATTAGAATTTTCATGGAGCCCCGCCATCTGATGTGGTGTCTCCTTCATCTATTCGATAAGTGGAGGTAACCAGCAGCGATGTTGCCGACAAACTCGGTTCCCTCTCCACCACAAAAGCGGGTGTCTGCTAATTTGTCTCTACTATGAACTTGCGATTGCATTTCTCTTTCAGGTTATCGGCACTGCAGTTTGTTGTTCCATTTTTCCCATGGGTATCGGGAGGAGAAGGGTATTTCAACTGCGCGCAAAAAAATGTTATTGGCATCAGCAACAACAGCAACATTTTGTTGCAGCCAACTATGCATATATGCATCCATCCATATGTGCTACTGCTGCTGCATGGACTGCAATATCGCATTCCCGTCTAACACATGACCAGCGTTGAGTTTATTTGCCAGTATCGGAATAGACTTTAGACAGTTTGGAGGTTGAGGTTTTGGGGAAGTTGTTATCGTTTTTTTCTGGCTGCACAAGTTATAGGATATAAAAAAGTGAAAAAGTTTTTTAAAACGACAATCGAGCAAATAAAAAAAAATCTATGTGGGAAAGGAAAGAAAAAGTTGTTTTTAGGAAAATTTATATTCAACTCAAAGTGATTTGAATAAGATACTGAACATATATATAAGTATGGAGTAGTAAAGGAAATTGACCTAAATATGGTTCAAGGAGCAGTTTTAGTAGACCATATTAAATAGAGACTTGGGAAATGCTTAAAAAAAACTGACACACTAGAACTATAATGAAAACTTTTATTTGTTAAATCACAAGGAGAATTTGTATTTAAAGAGAACAAAGAAATATTGTTGGAACATAAATCTTAGCATTCACGCTACGCTGATACTCTTTGACAGAGATGAATATCCCAGATATTTTAAAGTTTTTCTCACTGTCTGCGTCTGTTGTTTTTGCTGAGTCTTACCACAAAAGATCTTACTCGTGATCTTTTAGACCATACTGACATATTGCAATGCTGTTGCCAGTGCCCTCTTGAACAGACGAGTGCCACTTTTGGGAACGATTCACTGCAGATGTCCACCACAAATCACGATTGGTTGGCCTGTAAATTATGTCAACGGAGTGGAATTTTGACATACCGGCACAAAGAAATGCCCCATAATGGTTGATATTGCAATAAAAGGATCTTGTACCCATTCGATGGCGGTAAATATATTTCAGGCTGAAAATGTTTGAACCTATTAATGTCTTTCCAATACAAATGAATAATAAATGAGCCACATCATCCACTTTGGACGCCCAGTCGTGTAAGATATCAGAAAACTACTACTGGTGAAATTTTGTTAGTGAATTGCTCTCGAACTTGTTGCTTGCAGTTCGTGACAAGCGGCAACCATCTTCATCAAGGCAAACTAGATGGCAGGACCAGATGAGTCCCACGGACATAATACAACCAGTTATATGGAACAGACATCCAGGAGAGTTAGACAGACCCACGCAATAATATTACAGCGGTATGGTTCTACCGCATGCATGCGAACTGTTTGTGTTAGGACTTGCTCTCCATGTCAGCAGCACATTACGAGTATCCCTAATCAAATGTACTTCTTTGTGGTAGGAGAGTTCTGTGTCATAACATTTCATGCACGCTCTTCCAGACTCTACAACCATCGCTTTATCTTTCCCTATCCTCAACCACTCGATCTTCGCATAATCGTCTCTACCTTTCAAAAACACGATCTCTCCACCAATTTTATCTTTTTTAACTTACGGCGTTTGCCCATCGTCTGAATTTTATTTGGATGCCGCGTATGCTATGCAGAATCCTTTTCCTCTCGTTTATATTCCTTTAGTAGTTTCCCAGTATATCTTAAAATCGAATAAAACAAATTGCGTGTGAGATATCAGTGCATTTTTTGTTTTAGTTGAAATGCCTATCAATGGTATTATGTATGGAATATGCAATTCCGCTGTCTGGCTCTCATCCGTGTGGTGCAATTTTTGATGACTCTGCCGCACCAATCCATATTTCATTATGAGGAAATCGGTTAAGGAATCCGCTTAAGAAAAAGTTTAAAGATGTTAAGTCTCAAGCTCTCAATGGCCACAGTTCACGCCACATAAACATAATATAACCATGCATTCAAATCACTTGTGCAGAAAGCCCATTGTGGTATCAACTGTCCAGCAAATAGCGCCGCTCTGTTGGGACCGCATGTCGTTCACATCCATATCAATCACTTTTTGGATAAAAGAAGGCGCTCATCATCGACCCGCAGCGCTCTTACTTGACGGCCATCGTTTCCGTACGGACCGATGATGTCACCGGCTTTTAGTCAACATCAAACACTGACTTTATGCATTGCCACCTGATGGAACTTGAATGAATTGGTATCGCTCCAAATCCTTGCAATTTTATTTTGACCTTACCGTTGATCCAAAATGAGTTTCGCCGCTGAAGATGATATTTCTGCTGAAATCGACATTCGCTTTCTACTGCTCCAGAACGCAGTCAGAAATCTCGTGAAGTTGTCTTTGATCCTTTTTCCTAGAGCTCTTGCGTTAGCTGGATCCGACAAAAAATAAGTTAATGTCCGCGCAAGACCGAGTTCTTATGTGCGGAAGGGAATTGACTGAACGCAGTCAGCAATCTCGTGAAGTTGATTGTGATCGTTTTCCTTGAGCTCTTGCGTTAGCTGTATCCGACTAAAAATAAGTTAATGTCCGCGCAAGGCCTAGTTCCTACGTGCGGAGGGGAATTGACAGCCTCGGGCTCTCCTGCACATTCTCATTTTGCGGCGACGAAATTCGACACGAATTTGGCCAATATTTAAGAGTTTAGAGAAAGCCAGCACTGAGCTTATCCCATTCGCAGTTTAAGAACTCAGATCAGCAGCTCTTAGGACATTGCCAAAAAGGACATCCTACAATAAGAGATATTGCCATCCATCTAGGTACGTTCTTACGTATATACGAGTATAAAGCTTGGAGGAAGGCATATTTCTATAAGTTTGGAAGAAACAATAAGTGGAGCTCATAAACAGAGAAAAGACCTGCCAAATCATGAAACAAGTGCAGGTGATGGGACACTTCATTAGATCTCTGGTCTTCTTTGTGACTCCGGATGTTGAAAATGCCAACAGTCTATGGCGGCAAAAAGTACTCGATGCGCTAAAGATTGACTTTTCAATGCTGCAGTATATGATGAGCTGTTTGATGGATAGAGAGTTTTTGTACAACCCTAGTGGTGGATCAAGGAGGAATCTACTTGTTGTTGGGGTAATGCCGGAATCTATTCTGGGGCCACCACCTACGGTGGGATCTTACGGCGGGTTTTTAGGGATTAAAAAGCCGGAGGAGGCATTCCTATTTGGTTAAGCAGATGCCATCGCAGCAATCACTACGGATACGAGTATGAATGTGCAATGCACGTTGGGGCATATAATGCTTGGAACTAAAATATAGCCTAATGCTCATGGTTTACAGGTGGCGACACAGAAAATACAGTTATTGCTACTCATGAAACAAAAGATCTCTTATTGGAAATAGAAGTCAACATAGGGAATATGACAAGCGCAACTCAGATGGCAGTAGACTATGTGAGTACAAGGTTGGACCCAAGACTTATGTTTTCAGCTCAAACCCATAGTGCGGTCACATAGACGGCATAGAAAACATTAGAGAACGGCTTCAAAGTAAGCACAGATTTTCGATTGTAATTGTCGATGTCAAGCTGCTTTATGGATGTGAAATTTGGGATGAAACTGTTAGGGGGTTTGGAATGAATGAAAAAGAGGACAAAGCCTTTTATATCTGCGCAAAGAACGTCGGCTCTGACATCGCCAAAGCTGATGTAGTAGGCGTGATCCCAACAGATTCATCTGCAAGAGAACATCTCGAAATGTGTTTGATTAATATAATCAGCAATGCTATGATGCCCTCAAATATGATCAGATCTTGGCAAGATTGGTGGAATACCTCACAAGGTAGCATGACAGTTAGGCTCATATCGAACATTGGGAAATGGGTGAAAGGAAAAAGTGGGAAGTAACCCATTATTTAGTGCATTTGTTAAGGGGGCATGGTTATTTCAAATGCGCCACAAATTACGGTTCGCAATAGTATTCGATAATATAGTAGACATTATGATCACAACCGTGAATTGGACCTGAACTGGACAGCGACAGCAAGATGTACCAAGTATAAGGTTATCCATTTTTCCGTTTCAAAATTAAAGCTAAATAGAACACACATAAAGCAATGATTTCGATAAAACTTGTATTTCATTATAAGGCTCGAACATTGCACGAAATACAATGCAATTTAAATGACCGCCCCTGGATTGGTTGTAGCATTGGATCCATTTAAGGTTCCTCGAGCGTCATTTTCATTTTAAATTTTTTTGCGGTGTTTTTTTATTTTTAGTCACTTTCTCAGGATACATTGGCTTTTGCCTGTTGACGTAACCACGGAGTGAGAAATGAGCTACATCGCTGAAGAAAATTTTGTTCAATTGGAAGTCCACGTTTAAAACACTACTTTTGTACTAAGTTTTAACTATATTCGTAAATGGCAAACCTTTCACTAAAAAAATAACACTTCAGGTGATAGGTAATTATCAGCTGACAGTCTTGCCAGACCGGCGGTTTTGAAACCTCTGAATGAATAACCCTGTATACATTATACTAAACTGCAAGAAAATAGAATTTGGTGTCTTAGAATCTTAAGCTGCGTAGGGGATAGAGAGGGAGCCTGGACGCAGGCCAACTGCAGCAGAAAGTGAACGAGCCAAGTTACTACGCACTTCAAACTAATGCGAAAGTAGTTCAGAGGTGGAACATTTCGCATTAAGAAATGGAAAAGAAATGAAATGGTCAATTGGAAAACCCACTGGAAGTGATGCGATAGTGGTTCTGAGATGAAACATTTCTTAGGAAAGAGAGAAACTGGATTCTGCCTTCCAGAACTCAACATCAGCCCTGAAATACCGCAGATATTTTAACGAGATGGCTCTGTATATCAACATATGCCTTATGTTGTTGCCGGGCATCAGGGACATACCAGGGAACTGCATATCAGACTAGCTGGCAAGACAACCTTACAGACTCCAGCCGAGTTGGAGTCCATGGACATGCCTTTAGCCACTTGCAAGCTCCTACTGCGAGATAGAGCATATTTAGCAGCAGATAGTAGGTGGACGTTTGTCCGAGGCTGTAATCAATCCAGGCAGATGTAGCCTTCCATAGATTTGAAGCGTTCACACAAACTGCTGTCGCTATCAAGATCCGACGTCTGATTAGAAGACATGTTATGAGATTGAAGATTGCGACTAGTGACTTCTGCAGCAGCTGTAGGGATGAAGAGGAGGAGGAGTTCATAGAACACCTTCTCTGTAATTGCCCGGCCCTGGAGAACAAGCGGGGATCAACACTGGGCTCTTATTTCTTTAGGGACCTAGGAAATCTAGACGATATAGATATTGTCCGACTTTGGAGCTTCTTGAGGCACTCAGGATGGTTCAACGGTGGAAGCTATGGACATCCATTTGTCTAATTTCCGTGGTATCACAATGGACTATGCAGTCTAAGTGAGTCTGTCTATTCAGACTGCCACACTGATCTAACCTAAACTAACCAGGAAAGATACAAGGAGGTTCATAGGCGGTATACCGCACTGGCAAAGGCACAAAAAGCTTAACGAAAAGTACTTTTGCTTTCTGCAGGCCTTTTCCAATGTCCGCTAGTTAAAAAAATACATTCAGTGTACGTTCCATTCCTTACGCTAATTAAAACCCCATCCGTTTAATTGATGTTTATTTTTATACAAAACTAAAATTTAAAATTGCCAACAATTAGACTTAATGCACCATCAAATTGAGTTCTGATCTGATTCTTAATTAAAAGCGCAAACGAACACAAAAAACAGCCTATCAGCCAGCCAGTGGCCAGACATTAAACATCAACAACGATGCTTAAATCACATTAAACAGTATTCTAAACATTTTCACTACAACCATATTATCAGCGTCATAACTTTTAAAATATTAATATTTAATTAAATTTATAGAAAAGTTTAATCCTATGTTAATAAATAGACAACATATGTACAAACACAGAATGCTTGCCTACAAAACTTCTATGTACTGCTCACATGCAATAATAAAATATATAGAAAATGCATATTTTAAAAGCTTAGCCGTTGGTTGTCAAGTGCCAAAGCATAAAATTCAAAATCCAGAGAAAAACAAAACAAAAACAATAAAAAATAAAAACAAAATAATAACATCACACAAAAATCCAACAGCAACTGCTGCCACTGACCGACCATCAACCCACCCACTAGGGTTACCGCCAAACAAAATCCTAATGAGTTGGGGGAAATGCAACTCCCATGTGCCACACCTTATTGCCAGATTCCCATCCTGGATTTTTTAGATCTCCTATCACAGCAATTTTTAATGGCTATTCATTACAAAGCAAAAAATTACAAAATAAAAACTGCAAATTTAGTATGAATTTTATTCAAGTATTTGCATACAGCAATTGAAGCTGCTGCTATTGTTGTTGTTGTTGTGTTGCAGTGGCAGTTGCATATTGCTGTGCGGCAATTGGCAGGCGGTAGGGATGCACTGTTTTGTTCTACTGGCAGTAGAGTTGATTGCACTCGAAAAAGTTTGAACATTCTCACACATGAGCCACGCACACATGATGTAAATGAACGCATTTGAATTGATGTAGTGCACTGGATGTAGTGATAGTAATAGTAGTGGTAAAGGAAGTAGTTTCCATGGCTTTGTTGTTGTTTCCTCACACTCTCTCTCTCTCTCTCTCAGCTTCGATCTCGCTCGCTCGTTGGCTGTCTCTTTGCCTCTGTCGTCTCATGGTAGTAACGGTACTTGGTGTTACTGCTGCCATTGCTGTTGTTCTCAAAAATGCATTTTAAACTGCATAAAATGCAATAGCCAGAGTCAGAATCACATTCACTGTTGAAAAGTTTTTGTTGCAAATTCGTTTTTTGTGCCTTTGTGTGTGCTCGTGTGTCCATGTGTTTGTGTTGCATTCGTTGTATATTTGTGCCTCATCTATTTTGCACAACAAAATACTAAAAATTGCATTTGCAACAACAAAATGTACAAAAGTTTGTCTGTCTGTCCTCTGTGTGTTTGCCTATGTGTCTGTATATGTCCATGGGTCCGGCCGTCCTTCCGTCCAAGTCATGTCTATACCGTTGTCAGAGACTAACAACAGCCTAAAAGTCTACTTTTATAAATGTTGCATAACAAAATCCATTTTATTTGATAGAAAAATGCACATACACGCACACAAGTAAACGAGATGTGCATTGATCAGTTGGTAAAATTGAAAAAAATTTATATATCTGATAGATATTTTTACATTGTTAACTTATCTCATCTTGTTAGACACAAAATTATAGTTGTTGACATTCCAAACTATCGCACATTGTTTATCGAAACGGTCAACACGGTCTTGTTCTTATCTATAGCGAAACCCACTTTTGTCAACTTAATTTCCATGTCTGAGACGGCTGCAGTAGCATTTTTCAGTTTTCGACCAATGATTTCGTCAGCGTTTGGGCTTAGAATGTGGCTTTTATTAAAGTTTTACCAGTCGTATTCAGTGCAACTTTTCTCAAAAAATGTAACAGGATGCGTTCATAGTGCCAAGTCTCTTTTGATCATATGCATTTAATGACTTTTTAAGCCGATTGAGCTGTTTGTCTGCCGTAAATCTCTATTGGAACCAGTAAAACTTAACACAGCCCAATATTTTGCCAAATTGTTGTCGGGGATTATAAAAGGGTTATTTAAACAAATCACAAATCAACCTTCCGAGGTAGTTTTCGAAAAAACAAGACCCAATAACCCCTCCAGACCACAATGCTCACCAAAAAGTCACCTTTTCCCGATTCAGTGGCCTTTCCACGATCACCTTTGCGTTCTCTTAATCCCATATGTGAACCATGAGGTTGTTGGCGTAATCAGCAGGTGAAAAATGAGCTTCATCGCTGAATCACGTTTGAATCAACCTTTTTGTATTCAGTTTTAGCTATTTTTGCGTCCTCTTCGATTGTTACACAACCCACATCCATAAATGGCTAACTTTCACTAATAATTAACACTTCAGATGATAGGTATTTAACAGCGGATAACCTTGCCAGATCGGCGGTTTTAAACTATTAAATGGATGTTATATAATAACATATTTCCATCAGTCATCAGTTAATACATTGAAATTTTTCCAATGTCTTGCACCCACCTATCTCTATCCTGGTATGTTTTTTATTGAAATCATTTTAAATTTATAAAACACATCAAGGACGATTTTATTGTAAGTACGATTTTGCGTCCGCTGAGAACAGTATTTAATAATTTAGTTTTCCCCGCAAAATTGAGCTTTTTTCAATTTGTTTAAAGGTCAAAAATTGGATTTGGCTTTAAGGGTTTTTCTGGCGTTTTTTTTTCATATATTTTTTAGATATTTTTTTTTTTTTGGTATTTTCCCCAAATACGATATTTAAAATTATGTTAGCATACCGAAATTATTCTTCTGAAAATTGCAACAGTATCATCCAACTTAAAAGAGAATAATGTGGTTGCGAAAAAAGGCTCTGCGAAAGAATTAAATAACCTCAGATTCAGAACCCCAGTTATCGATGTAGCTAAAGCTGAAGTAAAATTAAAGCTAAAATGGATTTAGCTTTAAGCGTTTTGCTGGCGTTTTTTCATAAATTTTGTAAATTTCTTTTTTATTATTATTATTTAAAATTATTTTAGCATATAGAAATAATTCTAGTAAAAATTGCTGCAGTATCATCCAACTTAAAAGAGAATAATGTGGCTGCGAAAAGATCTTGAGGCGTTGACTAAAAGGTTCTGGGAAAGAATTAAATAATCCCAGATTTAGACCAGTTGCGAAGGTATGCCAAATTTCGTTTTATTTTACTAAATTTGCAAGGCACGGAAATTCCACTTCAAAATAGTGTCAAGTATCTGGGTATTATACTTGATAAAAAGCTGACATTTAAGGAACACGTATACAAGACATGCGAAAAGGCAGTTCGATGCGGAAGAGCAATTTACCCATTGCTAAACAGAAAATCGAAGTTGAATGTCAAGAACAAAATGCTATTACATAAAACTTGTATAAGACCAATTATGACATACGGGTGCCAAGTCTGGTTTACAAAAGCTGCTAATACTTACCGGAAAAAACTACAAATAATCTATATATATAAAAATCAATTGCTGTGCGTTAGTCTCGCTAAAGCTCGAGAACGGTTGGACCGATTTGGCTCATTTTGGTCTTAAATTATTGGTAGAGTATTCCGGAAGGTTTAAAAGGTCTTATTTGAAGTGATAGATGGCGTTGAAGATGAGATTTTTGCAATTAATTTTTTTTTTTACCACATTAACAAGGCATTTTGAAGGCAAAACAACGTTAGCCGGGTCAGCTAGTACAAGATAAGAACTTAAAAATTATTTACAATTTACCTATCCGCTACCCAACATTACACCTACATCGAAATTTCAACGAAGACACATTTAGTATGGTTGTACATAATCTCACAAGAAACTTTGAAGATCGAAACAGATGATCCAACTATGAATTAATAAGAAATTTATAGATATAACTATCTTCTAAATCTTCGTTTCGAAGATGAAAGAAGTTATTATTATCCCAATTTCCTTACACTTAAAATAGGTTTTTTACAATCTTTTTTACCTAAAAATGTAATATAAATATTAAACGAATTACCTCTCATAAAATAAGATATGAATTGTTGCAATACTACTAGTAAAATCTCAAGCCTTGTGAATATTAAAATTAATTTTAAAACTGTAATAATGATAGTATAAATAAATGAATGAAAAAAAATGAAATAATATGTTAAGATAAAAACAAAACCTTATATTTAGTCTGCACACATAATTATACCAAGAAAAAAATCATATTCAAAATTGCGTAAAATTCTGCTCTGGCAATATTGAATGTTCAGAATTTCTATCTACTCGCCGAAATTATAATGTAGGGGAAATTTTCTAGCAATATGAGAGAATGGTTTTCAATTGTTTACCAATATAAGTTTTTTTTTTTGCCAGGACTTGATAGTGAAAAAACATTTTCTCCCTTTAGCGTTCTCAGTTTTTATACTACGAAAATTGTGTGTAATATTCTGGCAACAATAATATAACTGGCGTCGGATGAATTTCTGGCTCATCCATACACATAAAGTATTGGATCATATATTAACCATCTGATTGTGAGGAAACTTTAGCAGGTTATTCCTCAGCTAACTGGCATAGTTTCGAAATAAGGTCGAGTACTGTGCGTGAGTTGAAGAATAATTCATTGAAATACATTTTTTTCGCACATTTCGCACATTTTACTTAAAATATGTTACTTTATCTTTTTTTCATAATAGTTCTGATTTTATCTTTCCTTCTAACGTTAGTCCCATGAGAAATCCCGAAGAATCGGTTTGCCCTGTTTTTTTTTTTTATTATTAGACGATTACCTGGAAACCGGGCTGTTAAAAAATGTTCTTTCTAAAAACTCGAAAGCCGCTATTCTGAAAAAGCAAGATATTTCAACACTATATTAAGGTATTATCTTCTTTTCAAGAGATAAATATTTCACGAGTCATTATTTTCTCGTGAAAAAATTTAATGGCATTAACAACTTTTCTTATAGTCATTTCCAAAACTGACATTTTTAGGTCATAATGATGTTTTTATGCCATAATATGTTCGATAGTATATTGGTAAAATTATTAGGTTGCATTTTTTTTTATCATTATTTAATTTTCAAGTATACAAATGTATCTTCGAAGTAATTTTGTGGGGTAAAAATGTGCACTTACTCTGATTTCAGTGTTGGAAATCAATAAAAAAGAGGTTGGCGTTGTCACTTAAGAAAATTGTGCACCTGAAAAAACATAGTACTGTCGGGTGAAGTTTCACCGCGAAAATTCAGCATAGTGCCAGCCTTATACCTCTAATATAATGTTTCGATTAAATTCCCACATTATCACTCCTTTCCCATTTAAATGTGCAAAAATTATAAAATTTACCCAACTTTTGTGAAAGGGTGAAACAATTTGATGCAATTTTTTCACCATGCATTCACAAACACACACACACACACTCTCTAATACATAAGTGAGTGGGTGGGCATTTGGGTGCGTGCGTCATTTGTGCTTTAGTGGGCTTTCAAAACTGCATGCAACGTATGCAATTTTTGTCTGGATTTTGAATGCAAGGACTGGTAAATGCACGAATGTCTATGGGTGCTTGTGTGTGTGTGTGTGTGTATGT
>JAHXMU010000733.1:1306413-1323358 GCA_019455685.1 Philornis downsi | reverse complement strand
TTATTTTATATAAGAACATGCATAAAACACATCGGCAAACATACACATGTATTTGTATTGTTTTTTGTAATTGATGTTTAAGTAAGTGGGTAGGTATGTGTGGCCGACCACATTTACATATATATAACAAAGAGATACGTGCGAGTGGGTGTGTGTGTGTGTGTAGTGACTAGTGTTTGTAGGGCTGTGTATTTGAAATAGGCTTTGAAAGTGCAAAATAAAATTTATTTTAAATGAATACACATATAAAACGCCTGATAATACATACATATATATATATATGTAGGTATATATTAATATATATTTGTATGTTAACATGTGTTTATGTAACTTCATATTAATAATACATAGTTTATGTATTCATTTATGTGTTTGTGCAGGCCTATTGCGTACATGTTTTCATATACTATTATAAAAAATTGCCTATGTTGTGTAACTGTGTATATAATATTTATTTATTTAGTAGTTATAAAAAATGTGTAACATTTTTTCTACA
Organism: Philornis downsi; assembly: GCA_019455685.1. NCBI lineage: Eukaryota > Metazoa > Arthropoda > Insecta > Diptera > Muscidae > Philornis > Philornis downsi. The sequence goes on along the minus strand of JAHXMU010000733.1, from coordinate 1,322,862 downwards.
CACACACACACACACACATACACAAGATTGCTACTGCTATGAGCTACCTAAGTATGAGCGTGTATATCCCTATAATGCTTTTGTATATTTGATTTGAAATTGATGATCACAAACAAAAACCGGCGGCATAACACTAACGCTAACTCACACACATACACACACGCACACACACACACACACACACACACACACACACACACACACACACGAAAAAACAAAGTTACGAATCATGTTGGTTATTTATTTTTTTGTGCATAAAAAACTACACGATTTATCTCTCTGCCGCCCCAACCACCATCGTCTAAATCGTCAAAATGTGCAATTTGCATTGTCGCCTCTACGCAAAAAATGAAATCTCTAAAATGCATTCGCATAACATATTTTTCACAAAAGTACAGTTCAGACAAAACATGTCTCGCTTTAGACCAACGTGCATTGCAACGACATGGAGATAAATGCAATTTGAAAATAGATATATTAAATTTTAAAGCGGATAATCAATTGCGTTAATTCCTTTATGAAAAAGTATCATTCGTTTTATAGAAAATTTGAATTGAATTTTAGAAGGATTCCCTTTCAGTACGAGTACATTAACATTATTCTATTCTTATTCTATATTCTTAGTTAGATAAGAGAAAATGTTTTTGATAAGATTTCTCTCGATACATGTTATGTTATGTATCGAAAATTTGTGCACCTAAACTTTTGTCAAATTGTTTTGTAACAACATAGGATAATTGTCTTTGTAGAACATTTCGATACGCTAGGTATACATCTTGTGACCTATGATGGCGCGATGGTTAGTACACGCACTATCGTTCGCATGATCGCGGGTTCAATCTCGCATAACGCTACGTATCATTATTTGAGCGACAGTCACTGCAATGTGTTTGACCAACTCTTCGAGTAGTCGAGTAATTGACAGGCCTAGTACAATCCCCTAAAACTGTGATATTCAAAATCGTCATTAAACAATTTGTCCCATCGGCTAAATCTAAAAATAGAATGCGTGTAAGCTCACTGAATGTGAGAAGCTCTCCTATAGTGATGTTTTCAAAAAATAAGGGGAATTTACAAATTTTGCGGGCTACGTACATCCATTTTTTTATGTTGGTACACCCGTCTCGAAGATATGTTGACTGTTTTATCCATATAGCATGTTTAGTTTGTTTGTGAGAGGCATAAATAAGACAAGAGTTTGGCGTGTTCGGCGATTTTATGCTATCGAAAAAAATGGATCAAAGAAGTTGCATCAAATTTTGTGTAAAAAATGGAATTAAGTGCTCAAAAACACTTGAAATGTTAACAGTGGCATGCGGTGAGAGTACTTTGAGTCAAAAAAAAATGTTTACAAGTGGTACAAGCGTTTTACTGGAGGTCGAGAAGATGTGAATAACGACGCTCGCTCTGGACGCCTCAGCACATCAAGAACCAATGAAAATGTTGAGAAAGTGAAGAAAATTGTTGTGGAGAATCGTCGAAACACGATTAGGGAAGTTGCTGAGGATGTTGGCTCATGCCATGCAATCTTTTCGGAAATTTTGGTCATAAAGCGTGTGACAGCGAAGTTCGTTCCAAAATTGCTGAATTTCGACCAAAAGCAACGTCGCATGAGCATCACTCAGGAATTGTTGAGTGACGTCAACGATGATCCAGGATAAAACTGATGACGAATCGTGATTATATGGTTATGACATCGAAACCAAATCCCAATCATCTCAATGGAAAAGTCCAGGAGGGCCAAAGTCCAAAAGACCAAAAAAAGCACGCTAAGCTCGATCAAATGTCAAGGTTTTGCTCACTGTTTTCTTCGACTACCATGACGTAGTGCATCAGGAGTTAAGAACTCCTGAACTCCACAAGGTCGTACGATAAATAAGGAGTATTACCTTGAAGTTATGCGCCGTTTGCGTGAAGCAATACAAAAAAAAAAAAAACACCCGGAATTGTGGGAAAAAAAGCATGGCTTTTGCATCATGATAATGCACCTGCTCACTCATCTTTGCTTGTGAGAGATTATTTCGCCAAAAACAACACCGTTATCATGCCTCTGCCATCGTATTCACCAGATTTTGTCCCCTGCGACTTTTTACTGTTCCCAAGATCGAAGAGACCCATTTGACGGCATTTTGCGACGATTGAGGAGATAAAAACCGAATCGCTGAGAGAGCTCAAGGACATACCAAAAAGTGCATATCAGAACTGCTTCGAGGATTGAAAAAAAAAAAAAAAACGATGGCACAGGTGTATTATATCTGAGGGGGACTACATTGAAGGAGATAAAATAGAAATTGTTGAATAAAGAAATATTTTTAGAGAAAAATGAAAATTCACCTTATTTTTTAAACACACCTCGTATTTCATTCATAGGATGCAAAAGAATTGGTTAGGTATATATTTCTGACCATGTTTTTGGTAAGCTGCAAAAAGTGAAATAAACTTTTTTAAGGTTCGCTTTGTCTATAATTACCTGACTGCTTCTCTTCTCCTTATAGTGTTCCCCCACAGCACTCATTACCATTGGCTGCAGCATTGCCATGTATGCAACACCTTTTTTCTCAGACACAATGCGACAAACTTCATCGTATCAGGGCTTTCTTGATCGAGATTGGGTAAATAACCAAGTATGGATTTTGCGGCGGTTGTCATTTGCGATGCAATTTGTCATCACTTTGTGTCAGAAACATCAGGAGTAAAGGGGCTGTGTCGCAGAAATTAAAATGTTTGAATAGCCTGTGGCTTTCTCGGTGGTTTTCAGCTTGGCGATATGTAGCTTTCTTTGTATCTGACTGCAGTAATGCATTGTCCATGCTATGATTCGACCATATATTAATGATATACATTACATGCCACATAAGCTATCCTCTTTATCATAATATAATCATGAGATATCCAATTTGCCCTATGGAATCACTTCTGGAATATGTCCAAGAACATATCCTTAAACCACTTCCCATAAAAGCACATACAAATCAAAAGTTCGAGACACCCTTCGTAAGTCGTAAGTTGATTTTGGACCTAATCTTTCATAGTTTTTAGATTTATATTTTTCAGAATTTCTTTAGAACATATACATCAAAAAAACGAGAAAATCGGTAGGGATTGAATTGAAAATGTATATTCCCTCTATCGAAAGCTTATGACTCTGGTTACCTTTTGGTAGTCTTCTTCTATACCGCCGGCTGACTTTATTGCCGAAATCTTTTTGCGTTGAGAAGTTTTGGAATACCTTTACAATATGAGCAGGCAAACAAAATTACTTTACCTATATATTAATGCACATAATCACTTAGTTAATGATGATCGGTTAATGTATTCTGCGGCGTATTTTTCTCCCATCCTCCTATGTGGCAGTCCAGTATTCTGGGTTATACGGAAACATAAGTAGACATCGCTTTGCCATTAAATCTCTTGCCTAACCTGAAATTAGCAAGTCTGCAAGAAATACTCTTCCCCTAATGACTCCGCAGCTCTAGCTGTTATAACCGCTTGGAGCGACTTTTTCAAATGAAGGACATGCACGCTTCGAACTCAATTGGAAGGCAGGCATTCGTTTTCTCGAATCAATTTTAAGAGGCGATCCATTCTCATTATCACCACCGCTCTTAAACAGTTCTACCGACAAACCATCGGCAGAGTCAACACTGCTGCTTTTAAGCAGTTATATTATAATTTTGGCCCCGCTTTAACTCTTTGGTGGGAAGACTATCGTCATAATCAGCGTGATTTCTTGAATTGCACTGCCTTTAGGAACTGGAAACTTGTAAATGTATACTCCCCATGTTTGCCGTACACTTTGCTTACCCTTGAGCAGATCACATCCCTTCATTTTTTTCAGGGTCACCTCAAATTTTATTTTTTATCTTTTGCTAGAACTTTTGGAATTCACCTCTCGCAGGCTTTTCCAGTAAATCAAGGTTTGGTAAATAATCAAATACGGTTTCTGTAGAAGTTTGCATCGAATGCGCAATAGGCAGGCATCTTCTGTTAGGAACATCAAGAATAGAGGATCTGTGTCGCAGAAGTTCAGAGAGTTTGTTGGAATAGTCTGTGAATATTTTGGGAGTATTAAGCTTTGCGATATCTAGCTCCGTTTGCATATAGTTGCGACTAGGAAATCCTTCGACCATATATTAACAGCATGGATAACACGCACGTCCTTAACACTACACTAACATATCTTCCATCTATTACCACGTGATCAAGGCAATTCGTCCTGTAATCATGAGATACCCAAGTTGCCTTATGTATATATTTGTATTAGAATATAAAACAAAAAAATAAATTTCTCGCATCCGATGTATGAGGCATAGGAAGGTTTCTCACATTCAGTGAGCTCTCACACATTATATTTTTAGACTCACTCACACTTAATATGATGTTCAGCGTTGAAATGCTCAATCTGAATCCTTTAACAGATTCTGTGCTAACTGCATTTACAGATTGTTGGCCCAACATTGCCATCCACTGCATTTTGGCATTAAAATCTCCCAGCATAATTTGCATGTCCTGGTCAGGACAGCAGCGTGTGTTCCTTCCAGGCTCCCATTAAATTGAAAGGGTTTTCCAATAGGAAAGGCTAATTTTGAAAGACCATGGCATATACATATATATATTGTTTCACTTTTTGAAAAAGACCAACCGTAATAGCAAAACACAGCTTCGAGACACGCAAATGCAAATGACAAAGTCTTTATTATCAAGATTTGTCCTTCCCTGTCGGCTATTTAACGTTTGAAAACCCATTGGATAGCACACGTTAAACGTGTCCGTACGAGCTGTCAATACGAACACAGTAGTGGTCGACCAATTGAGGTGTACACACCAGACATGGCTAAGAAAATTCATAAATTGGTATTGGATGATCGTTGGTTGAAGGTGCGTAAGCTAGCTGAAATGATAGACATTTTCATTGAAGGCGAGAAAGCTGTGCGCAAGATAGATGCCGCGCTTGCCTCCAGTAGAGCAAAAAAACGAAACTGAAACAAATGTTTCAGTAGAGTATTTGGTGATGTTTCACCGCAATAAAGCCGTATTTTTGCGTCGATTAATAACCTTGGATGAGACATATAGCCACTATTTTACACCTGAGACAAAGAAACAGTAAGAGCGGTGAACTGAAATGAGATAATCGTGTCCACAGGAGATAAAACGGTTCCATCTGCAGGTAAGATCATGACGTCTGGTTTTTGGGATGCTATAATGATGATTCAAAGTCAATTTCTGATTATATTCAACCATTCCAGTCCGTCTATTTGCCCAAGCATTGTGGGTCATTTAGACGAAACCATTCCAAAAAGCCTGGGAAAACTGTCTATAAAAGTTTCTCCAAAATCGAGTCAATGATGTAGAAGCCTGTATGAAATACATTGTCTCTGACACAAAGGCGTCTCTGCCGTTTTCCTGATTGCGATTAAGCTTTGGGATGCTATTCCTTGGATATCTGGGGTCTTGGGTTCTGAAGCTGTGTCTTTACGGCTTATAATTTTCCATATTAAATGAGAAAACGAAGGGATGTTTAAAAAAACTGTCATTACATTGGAGCTTTGGCTAGCTGGCTATGGAAGGGTTTCCAGAAATATTCAAATACTACAGATAAGTGCAAATCACATTTGCTTTCAAGCAATCGCATAGCAACTAAACTACTTCTGAATCTGTTTCAGATATTCAAGGAATAACCAGACAATTTTTTATTGCAAACAAACGGCTATCCCCAAGTAATACACACATACAGACAATGTACGTCTCGGTGTTTCCCCTTTTCCTGTGGAGATGCAGTTTTCGAATCGAGTGCGGCATATCGCATGCACGGACTGCACATTTTACTCGTTTGAGATGAATGTTCGAAAATATGAATTCATATCAAAAAGTTCATTGGGATACACTGGGCTACGCCGGCGTTTTAGCTTCATTTTCTTTCGCAATCGCGGGGAAGTACAAGAAAATATGGGTTTGTACTTTGTTTTTTTTTTAGTCCAAACGAGAGAGCCACCTGCTGGCGTTATTTTGCAATGTCTTCTCTGTACCAAATATGATGTTCATTATACAAAACTTGTAAAATTGTCTGTCATTTTCCGGCTATGGCAATTCAACTTTGAAAAATTAGTTTTACAGATTTTTTAGAAATTCTTTGATCAGTCATTTGGTTTACATTACATCTCGTTACTAAACCCATTAGTCCCGTCTTCAGTTAAGTGGTATTCATAATCACAAACTGTGTTGTAAATCCATTAGTGAGTTTCCGCTTCCTAATAAAAACTAATATTCCTAATACTTTTGAATTGACCATTACGAAAGTGTTTAGCATATTTTCAATAGTAAATATGCATTTGCCTCATTTCTATAAACTAGAATGCCAAACAAGGCAAAAGATTTTTATTTATGGCTGAAAGAAATAAAAGTCTTAGCACAAAATTTTAAATTTATCAAATTTCTTACTATCATATCATAGCTATCATATTTGGCTCTACTAGGTTAAAAGTGTCACATGAATGAAGTTTAATCAAATGTAACCGACAAACAAAAATCATAAAAAATCATGTGAAAAATATAGTAGAAAAAATCATTATTATTTCAAATAAGTACATATACAGATACCTAACAAAATACAGTCGGAAATGCTAACCTTAATTGTTGAGCCAGCTTTTCACCTGAAATAAAGAAATCTTGTCGCAAAAGCCTTGATTGAATTTTACGAGCATATTTCTCATTGCATTTTCTTCTTGATTTTAGTTCTTTATATATAGTATAGAAAAAATAAATACATTATTTTTGCACAACAATGAAGGCTCTATTTGGCATTATTCGAATAACCCAATTTATGCACCGTTTTTTTCGATAACGTGTTCGAATTTCGAAGGTAATTCCATTATGCCTCTCTCAAAGAAACTCTCATCCCTATTGATGAAAAACTGGTGTAATCGATATTCTCAAGCTTCTTTTGAGGAGAAATTTTCACCAGCAAAATCATTCGCTATAGACACAAACAGGTAGTAATCATATAGTGCCAGATCTGTACTATGAGGTGGATGAATAAGAGCCTTCCAAGCAAACTCCTGGAACTTCTGGCGTGTCACTATCTTTGTGAGCATTGTCCTAATATGGGTGATTTTTTAAGATTTAAGTTTTTCAGGTTGGCAGCACTGGTTGGGAATGGTGTCCAAAGGTCATCTGTCAAAGTGAAGAGAGTACAGTATTCTCTGCTATTTCATCACGGAAAGACTAACAAACGGGTTACGATTGCACATCGTTGAATTTTTTTTATCAAAATTCGTGCTCTGTGACAAATGTGCATCGTTTGATACGACCACTTTATGGTCGCTATAATCGACCTGCTGAATCAATAATTCGTATACGTAAACAAGCAAAACTGTCGCATCTGGAGTGATGAACGATGCATCCCGAAAAAACGACAGTCTGGTGTGGTTTATGGGCTGGTGGCATCATTGGTCCATTTTTCTTCAAAAACGACCGTCAAAGAAACGTTACCGTCAACGACGAACGATATCGAGCCATGATGTGCGATCTTTTTTTTTTTTTTTGTCCCAATTGCCTGAGTTTATCTTGGTTAACATGTGGTTTCATCAGGACGGTGCAACATGCCACACTGCTTGTGAAACAATGAATATGTTGAGGGATGAATTTGGTGAGCAGCTTACCTCTCGATTTGGCCTTGTGAGTTGGCCCCCAAGAGTTATGTCAAGTCGTTAGTCCATGTGGACAAGTCGAGCGCTACTGAAACCTAAGCGACCAGTGTTAATGGATAACATAACAGGCGTTATTTGTGGAATACAGACCGTAATGCTCGAAAAAGTGACTAAAAATTGGACCTTCCGAATGAACATTTTGAGACGGAGCCGCTGACAACATTTACATGAAATTATCTTTAAAAATTAAATGGCAAAAACCAAATTGTCGATTCCAATAAAAACTTTTAATATATGATGCAAATTTGAGTGTTTTATTCGATTTTTGAAAAACTACGATTAAAAAATCACCCTATAGAATGCTTTTCCCCTCCTACTGGTCAAAGCTCGCCGTTCCTGGTCGATTGCTTCTTTCAAAAGGTCTAATTGAGGAACAGCTCATAGTATGTGATCCCCTGCCACATCCATCAAACAAACAGCAAAATCTTCCTAGCCGTCAGTCACCGCTTGACCACAGAGTGCGCCAGCTCGCCGTGATTCGGCCGTCTGCGTTTTCACTTGACATAAGTGATCCACTTCTCATCATCATCAGTCATCATCAGCTTCAGAAGTTGGTCGATTTTATTGCGTTTCAGCAAACCCTTAAGGTTTGTGGTGCGTTTACACGTGTGGCACCTAAACATCAAGCTTATTCCTGTATCCAAACTTATTTAAATGGTTTCAAACAGTTTTTTGGGCAATGTTTGGTTTCTGGCCAATCGAAATAGTTCTTATATCACGGTCGAACTTAACGATTTCCATCACCTTTAACGCCACTTTGGACAATTGGTCTTCAAGAGCGTGGTGCATGTTTGACATAAAAATTATCGGAGCGAAACTGATGAAACCTAAATTACTCCCGATTAGATAAACACCAACCATAGACACTATTCACATTTTCAGCTGCCTGACTAACCACATTTGCACCTTCATCGGAGAAAGAACTGTAAAATATAGTGTATAGTGTCTCCTTGCTAGTGTCCATATTTAATGCACGTTCAAACAATACTGAGTCAAGCAATTACGAAACTGTCTAAGCAGTCTTTTGAGTGCAAAATCATATCTTTCAAACGCCATCTAGCCTAACGGTTGCGGTTGCACTTCCACAGCGGAAGACACAGGTTACTAAAGCCATCTATTTGAAAAGCAATGCAGCTTACATAAGCTGTACTGCAGCTATTCCTAATAGTTACACTATTTCCCCTCTTTAAACTGTCCTGAACACATCCGTGTAAACACCGGAACCATTAGTTAATGCACAATTTTTGTTATCATCCCTACTCTAAGGAAGGTCAATGTCCTCATTACTCAGTGCAAGGTCTTAGTAATTAGTCCTACATTTATTATTTACCAATGGTCATTGCAATTAAGCAACTAAGTCATGCCACATCACAAAAAAGAAAAAATATCGAGCACTCACAAACTGTGTTAATAGTCCTTCCCCCCAAGTTATCCCATATTCATGGTTTGTACTTCCACGTAATACAAGGGTCTATAAATCACCCTGACCTTGTAAGTGCATCCATCAGTCGCCGTAAGAACCGTTACCATCAACAGCTCTCTACCCCTCCCCACTGCCAGCGCTGCCACCAAATGCCAACAAACTCTCAACAACGAAAAGAATCCCGTGGGAAAGTGGTGCTGAAGTTGCTGCCACAATCGTCAACATGATGCAACCAGCGTCGGCGGATGCAACAAGATTTGTGTCTCTATGTGCATTTATATCGAAACAGCAGCGGCAACAACGACAACAAAAATCACCAGCATTCCGTCGTAACAAGCAAACGGTGGCTAAAATTAAATACGTCCTCGACCTAGTTCGATGTCAATGTTATTGTGCCACATGCTACAATAATAAGCAACAACAACAACAGCAACGACTCGAAACGTCAGCAGCAAGAGGCAAGTCTGGCGAAGAGGCACTTGCAACATCCATTCACACGGTGCACTGTGGCAATCTAAAGGCACAGACCCCAATATACAAAAGCCTTTCTAACAGGGAAAAGGCATAGCCACGATGATGTGGATGCTGCCGATGTCGATGACGACGACGCGCCGTCGTTGAGTTTCGCCAATTCATGTTGCACGTTGCGAATGTTAATGTCTACCTCGGGAATCTGTGGACGCGAGTGATGCGTCTACCTTGGTTTGCTGGTGGGCGAACACCCCGGCAAATAATCGCACCAAAAGCCCGCAATGATTGCAACGGACACACAATCGTTTCCGCCCTATCCCCACTACCTCATCAACACCATCAGCCACAGCCATCTGTATTCTCAACAAAACTCCTCTACACCAACTGTTGCGAGAAAGAAATCTCCTCCGTAAAGCCATTTCATCTCCTGCACCCAAATAAGGTACGAAAAGTTACTCCTTTCGGGCGTAATAACCACGAAATACCAGCGATGAATGGCGCACAAAGACCGTGGCGAGGATTACCATACTACATGGGAAGCAAGCATGGGAAGGAGAAAGAGAGAGAGAGAACGCGCGCGTGAAAGGGCGGCTGGGTGATGAAGCAAATGGACGCATTCGTTGGTGTCACTGTATGCACAAGTGCATGTCCTTGCACTTGTTCTGGTTTTTTCAATGACAACGGCCTTTCGCATGAACTCTCCTCGAAACATATCAGGACACTCATCACTTATCACACTTGCACCCAATACAACGAGCACAACATTGAGGTGCAATCAGATGCTCCACTTGCAACATACAATGACTACAACCAACAATGACGACGCTAACGACGATTACGACAACATCATTCATTTCAAAAGGCCAAAGTGACGAAGTTCCACATAATATTCGCAACACCTACATTCGTACTTTGAATGACTGGGCCACGCTTAGAGGCATCATGTCGCATTGTTGCATACAAATTGAGTCACGTTAACAACAAGCACACAAACTCTACACCTTTTGCATTTTCCCCAACCTGCTGTTACTGTTCAATCCCCTCAACCAAAACATAAAATGCAGGCCATTGCACCTTCATTTCTATACTTCCTACCCCAACCACCTCCATCAATCAATGGCATGGAACCGCCATGCAACCCTTACACAATTTCCTTCCCTCTCCCACATTCGCCAAAGTTCAACATCCTTCTCGAAACCATATTCATCTGCACTGCATAACCCTTTCCTGTTTACGATTGTTTGTCACATCATTCATATTCCTTTTTCGCTTCCTTCTGTGCTCTTTCATTGTTTCCCAAGTTCCCACTGCCATGTTTCATCATCACAACGACTGTATAGGTAGTCCTCTTGCCCATTTTGAAATGTAACACCCATTCTTTGCTGCTGCGTTTCTAATTCTCGCGCTCTTTTTTTTTTTTTTGTTTTTGCTCTCCCTTACTCTCCTAATACTGAGGAGGTATAAAAATAAACGAGTGGTTTGAGTTCCTACTTGGAATCTGCTGCTCTCTTTGGTGGCTAGGAAATCTTCTTTGGTGTAAAACTCCATGTTATTGTTTTGTATTCCATGACTTGGGGAGGATATGCGAAATGAGAGAGCGCCTTATAGTCGAGAAACATGTATACCGTTCTCTTAAGTTTTCTCTTCTACCACTGTTGTTACTAGAATGGTTTGAGTATACGATACGGGCAGAATCCCTAAAAAGGCCTTGAAGAATTATCAAACTACCTTGGGAAAAAATTCATGTCAATTTGTCGGCCAACATTTTCCATATTTCTTTCCATTTTTTGAAAACAATAGAGCTAATGAACATGACAACACTTCTATTGACAACTTTTGTATTAATTTACTGTATACTGAATACTTCTCAATAAACGAGATGTCTGTTAAATATATTTCTATGAAATTGTTGGTGACTCCTCTGTAAATGTTGCCTCCAGATCATTTTTCTATGAAATTCTTTTTTGGTGACAAATTCGAAAATGTTTCTCAGTAGATAACTTCTGAAGGAAAATGTTTCTCGATAGACAACCCTATTTAAGATATTGCTGTTTATACCCACCTTTCATCATAAACTTGCTAAATCAATAATATTTCTGCAACATTGTTGATATTTATACATGAAATTGTTGTCAGTAAACTTTTTTATGAAAAATATAAAATACGGTAGACTTTTCGAAGAGTCGGAGAGAATGGACTTTTCAAGAGTCTATTATTATGGGAAAATGTTGAAAACTTTTATGTGAACTTGGGAGATTGAAACTTATTTATTATTTATTGACAACTTCTTGACAACGTTTCTATAAAAATGTTGTCCATATACAACTTTTCATTTGAAAGAGTTGTCTATAAACAACTTTTATATGGAAACTAGTGGACCCGGCAAACTTCGTTCTGCCTTCAAAGGTGGCAAATTAATGATTTACAATTTTCAGGATAGATGGTTCTGTATTTAAATTTTTGTTAGAAAAGTTTGGTTATTTAAATAATTTCTTTTAATAATATTTTTGTAAAGTTTTTAAAAATTATTTAATTTAAGTCAATTTAATTGAGATTTAAAATTACTGCAACGCATTCACATGTACAACGTTCTTTGTTTGGAAACAGGGGAAACAGAAAAATGAGAAGTGAAATAAAGTCAGTATTTGAAAAACTTAAATTTTCCTATAACAGGATCAGAAATAATGGTTTTTTTAATTTTTGATTTCTTCGGGTGGTACCACGCCCCTTTGTCCAATCTCACCCATATTTGCAGCAGAAGTTACAATATGTACACCAAACTTATATACCAAATTTTGTTCAAATACCGTTAGCAGGAGCAGAAATAATTGCTTTTTAATTTGTGGTTTGTATAGGAGGTACCACGCCCCTTCGTCCAATCCCGCCAATATTTGCAGCAGCACTTAAGATATGTACACCAAACCGATGTGCCAAATTTTGTTCAAATACCGTTAGCAGGAGCAGAAATAATTGATTTTTAATTTTTTGTTTGTATGGGAGGTACCACGCCCCTTTGTCCAATTGGACCGAATTGTAAATCTAAACCACCCCGGGCACCACCCAGACGCATATACAAAAATTTATGCAAAGCGAACCAGCCGTGTAGGAGGAGTTCACTGACAACGCCCGTACAGTAGAATTATATATATAAAGAAGATGTCGTCTATTAAAGTGTCGTCTATAAACAACTTTTCTATGAAAATGTCGGCTATAAACAACTTTTGCATGAAAATGTTGTTTGTGTAAAACTTTTGTAAGAAAATGTTGTCTGCAAACAACTTTTCTATGAAAATGTTGTCCATAAACAACTTTTCTATGAAAATGTTGTCTACAGACAATTTTTCTACAACTTGTAGATAAATTTTCTACACAAGACGCAGACGAGGTGACTATTCTATGAAATCGTTTTCTGTAGACAACTTTTCTATGAAAGCGATGTCTGTGGACATCTGTAGATGTTGTTAATAGACAATTCTTCTATTAAAGTGCCGGCTACATACATACGATTTTTCCACGAAGATGATTACTAATTCAAGCTGACTTCGTTGAGTTGGAAAACGTCCGAGGCTCTTGGATCAGAGTGACGTCAACTCGCATTGTTACAACATGCGTATGAATACACGTAATATTTTTCGCCTCTTACCTCTTGACCTGATATTTTATTAATATTGATTGCTGGCAATATAACTTACTGTCTTTTATTAGAGGATGCCAAAACAACCTTTATCCATTAGTCATTTTGCCATACGTTGTGGAATTATTGGATCCAGTTACAGCCACTTAAATTGAAAACAGATACCTGTAAAAGCGTTTAAGACTGCATAACTTCAGGCGGCTAACCAATGTTTCTGCCAAAATGTTTACTGAACACTTTACATTCCAACAATTTGTCAAATAGCCAAGCCTGTTATGGCAAAATGTGGAGTACAAAGTCCGCAATAGACTAATTTAATGAAACTTCATATTCCGTTGACCTTCTCCACTTTTGTGACCTAAATGCACCTGAATTATTCTTGTGGGATTACTGCAAACGGGAAGTTTACAGAATTAAACCAACAAATTTCGGTAATTTAAAGCAATGCATTAGAACTATAATACGGCATATCCCGCTATAATAATAGTAATAAATAACGATGTCGCATGTGGGTTACGGAGTATAATTTTAATATATTTTCCAGAGATCGTATATTTTACGATTTTTATATCCCAACAATAATCTAACATTCTAGAACTCAGGCAGAGCTTTCGACAGCCAAACATCAAATAACAGCTTCTCAAAAGATTGATTTTCAGAATTGCGTTACATGATAGTTCTCGTTACATAGTCTTAGACCAATGGAACCTCCGAAGTTTCCCTCAGGATAGCTGGTGTATTTAAAAAATTATATAAAATAATTTTATCTGTTATAGCGAATGAGTAGAGGTCTTAGGGTCGAAACGACCTTAACCTATTCTCAAATTGTAAATGGGTAAGAACCTTACCTTTCTTGATTATGATATAATCTTGGTTATGATATAATGCGCCCAGTAGGCCACTTTTGGTAAGCAGAAGTGGCGCTGTGGGATGAACCAAACGTATTGTTACGTAATGTTTTTTTCCTAGATTTTCCAAATTTCTGTGTTCTAATTCCGGTGGAAACTGCATACTATTTATTTCGTTTCACAAAAGCTTTCAGTTGAATTTAAATTTATTTTCATATTTCTTATAGAGATGTCTTACAGTTTAATTATAAAAAAACCTAACGAAACTTATATATAAAATATCATAGTGTTAAGGACTGGTTAGCAAAGTTATATAAAATTAATGAACACAACTTAAATTAACAAAACTGGAGTACATGGAAAATCTCTAAAGCCTTCATTAAACCCCAATGCACTAGATTTTTACAAAGCTATATACACTCCAAAGCAAAAGTCGTAATAATTAAGAAGCTGAGATCCTTTTAAAAGAGATAATGAAAGTATTCATCAAAACAATCATTGAGTGCGGTATCATCATCACTGTCGGTACGTTGGTGCAAAGCTATCTTGTGAGCGTTACTGTAGAGATCATTGATATCCTCGTCGTCATCTGAAATTTAATATAATCGATAGATTAATTATTCTACATTTTAAAGCTAAATGTTTTACTTACCCTTATACTTTTGCTTTCTTCGCAGACGAGACTTGGAAGACAACACCGCTTCATCGAGTATATCATACTCATTGGTTTTACTCTGTTGGGAGTATCTAACGGGCGGTGCCATGAACCAATAATTATTCATTATAGTCCTCAAACCTGGCATTCGCCTCAATTCTTCCAAAGCTTTCGGTTGCTTGGACAACGCTCGAAAAGCCCTCAGCTGTAGACATTCAATTTGTGAGGTGGCGTTTACTAACCGTATCGAAGATTTTGCCGCCGTCGAGCAGATCATAGGATATATTTTCACTTTGGGATCGGCGGGAATGTTGGTAAAGGCTACCCCTAAAGAACGACGATTCAGGAAGAATTCCAATTGTCCTCGAGAACGATCAAGCAGTATGCCTACAATGCAGCCTTGCGAAAATTTCTGGCCATAAGGTAATTGATGGCCATTGTGATGCACTTTTCCCTCATAGGAAAATCCCCAACATTGGGAATTAGTGCCGAGAGCAGAAACAAAATGGAATTTAAATTGTGTTAAGTCAACTTTGTCGGTGCCGATGCCAAACATCTGGAATAGATAAAAGAAATATGTCGCAATAAACAACAATTGAACATAAGCATGTTCTTTTTTAACAACATGAGTTTTTTGACATTTTGAACTTGAAATCAGTACCCTATCAGCAAAGTTGTAATGAACTTAGGTACTTCTTATCGCATCAAATGTATTCTTATCTCCAACAACCATTAAAATGTTTATTAATAAATAAGTTGTTGTATTAGTTTTAAATATGTTTAATACTTCCTCAAGCTGGAACATTGCGATGTCAATGCTTTAAAGCCAATTTAATAAACAACATTATTGCTACAATGTTTCTACACAAATGCACATATTGCAACAAAACGTTAGTACGACAAACTGCTACAACATGGCGTTACCGGTCGTCTTGTCCGACAACATTTCCATACGAAATGCTGTGTAACAACCGCACTTCTATACGAAAAGTTGTCTGTATAACATTTATGTACGAAAAGTTGTCTGACCGCAGCATTCTTATACGAGAAGTTGTCTGACCGCAACATTTCTATACGAAAAGTTGTCTGATCGCAACATTTCTATACGAAAATTGTCTGACCGGAACATTTCTATACGAAAAGTTGTCTGGCAACAACATTTCTATACGTAAAGTTATTCGGTAATAACGTTTCTAAAACTGTTTGGCAACAACATTTCTACAGGAAAGGTAGACGCCAATAACTTTCTGTACGTTATCTAGCAACAACTGACTTCTTCTACACAAAAAGCTGACTAGCAACAACTGGTCTATAAATATTGTCGAATAATATTTTATGTATGAATATCAAGCTCTTATATTTGTTAAGTCAACCTAAGTGCGATACCACCTTCTCTGATCAGAATTCACTCAATTTTTGAATATTTATTTATATTTCCAACCCAAATCGCAATGTTGCCAATATTATTGGTATGTTTGCTTTCACTACAAGGTATTAGGCCGCACTGTTTGGGCTTCAGGGGCAAGAAAGTTTTTGTATCAACTCTCGAAATATGTGCCCATATACTATATGAAAAGTTAAGCAGTAAACCATATTTACCTATACATATGTATGTATATACGAATATGTTGTCGAGCAAAAACCATACGAGCCATAAGAACCAAACACTATACGAAAATATTGTGGAGCAACAACTTTTCTATACGAAAATG
>JAHXMU010000733.1:1260107-1290880 GCA_019455685.1 Philornis downsi | reverse complement strand
TTTCAATAGAAAAGATTGTAAAGAAAAATACAAAACAATTGCAGCAGGGAATCATCACGGGTAAAATTTCTTCTTGAAATGGTTGCCGTATGCAGTTTTTCTTGCAGGTAAGATTGTGTTAGGCAAATTTCCTCAAGCAATATGTACATAAGTATATGTAGGCAAATTTTTCTATTAATAAGTAGTGGCAACTTATTTACAAAAAAATTTTGCCATATGAAATTTGCTTGCAGAATACTTTGGCCTTGGCTTATTTTCTTATAGATAAAGTTGTCGTTACCAATTTTTCGTATAGAGATACTCTTTCTTGTAGAAAACCAAAGCGACAATGGAACTGTCGGCAGCAGTTACTGTTTATAATTATTCTACAAAAAATCAGCGTTATTAATGTTTCCATAGATAAGACTGTCGTTGACAACTTTTCTGAAAGAAAGCAGACGTAGGCAATGTTTTCGTCGAAAATGTTGTAGCAGGCAACTGTCTGTAAGAACAGTTCTAAAGAAAAAGTATTCCTAGACGTTTTATCTTATATAATCAATAAAATAAATTATCATTGACATATTTTCTGTACAAACAGTAGTTTTTGAAACTTTCCTGCACAAAATATAGTCAAACTGTCAGTGAAAAGGAAAGTTTGTTTTTTTTTTATATGGACAGGTCTATCGTAGACTGTATTAGCTATATAAAATTTAGGTAACTTTTTCCAAATAAAAGTTTGATGTAAGCAATTTTTCCTAGCTTTCTCCCAACTTTTTTATTACAGAACACCCTATCTCAGTGTTATCACATATGAGACATTCAAAATAAAGGATCTAATCCTCTACTTATCAAACCTTCCTCGCACGTATTCTTGATTGTATGAATATCTGCTCCTTTGCTATGGTCGTTTATTTTCTGTCCTCTTTGTAAAAAGTCAATTAAGAACATGCAGCGTCTTTGTTCGAGTGTCCACCATTACATATTGGCAGGAAGAGAGCAGCAGCCAGCGATTCAATTGAATTCGTTTCGGTTCGGTTGCAGCGGACTCTGGACATCTTCACTCACTGCTCTCTCTTTAAACCAAAGTCATCGTTAATATGCCATTTCATGAGAATGGCTTTACGCACAATAATCCTCAAATTCCTGGCATGAGTCACATTGACACTTGAATTGGGGTTTGGTCAGTCTGGGCCTCCGGGATGATGGTCAATAGCCTTTGCTGCTGATTTGGGATTTCAAAGGAGCGTTATCGCTGTCAGCGTAATCCGGGTGCCTGCATTTCATTTCGTTTCTCTTGAACAATTTTTTCTGTATTCCTCATAAATTATCTTTGTTTTGAAATTTTCGAACTAACTGATAAAGGTTCTAAAGGGAAGAGTCGTCCGCTTGCCGTCCTGATAACACCATTATATGAGTTTTCTTATGTGGTAATTTGGGATTTATTTTTATGCTGGGTTTTGTAATAATTTTAAAGAATGCGATAAAAATTTAAATTTCCATTTTGGTAGGTACGCCTCAAGGTATTTTTTTGAATTTTGAATATTTATTTGAATTTAATCGGATATGTAAAGCAATGGGAAATTTATTGAGTGTCCATAAAAAGATTAAGTTGGAAATGTAAATGAAACCCAAATGATTATACTGTGCATTCATTATGGTATTCATCTGTATTATATATGGATTTACATATTAAAAACGGAGGAAAGGAATAACATGTAAAGAAAGTCATATCAAAACTCATATTTCAAACATATTCTTGCTCTCTAATTTCTTATTATAATGTTTATGAAACCTGGAGTTGTATCATTTCTTGCAACGATTAACACAGCTTCTTTCTTGTGACGGACACATTTTGTTTTATTTTCAACTTAATAAATACAATTTCTTTTCTCCTAATCATATCCAATAGTATGTTGGAAAGGTCTCACGACTGGCTGTCGCCCTGCCTAAATCCTCATTTGGTGTAAAATGACTCATTAACATTTTTGTTTATCTTAGTTTTTGAATTTATTATCGATCTTCACAGTCGCTTAGAATATAATTCAAAAACTTGCGAAATTGATTATATTGACTCAGCTGACTGGCTGGCTGTTTATCCGTATAGAAAACTTCGTGTCTGTCAGTGTCGTCTTACATAGGCGTATAAGCTTCGCTAGAATACTAAATTTGGCTCGAGATAGTTGGTACACACTCTAGGATCGACTTTTTTAAAAAAACTGGGTACACTACTCTCAAATTCCAAAAAATGGGCATTCATTTCTTGAGCTAAATTGTCCTTGGGAACTTATGCTTGCTGATTATTAGGCTACTGGTCTTACACAGCTCTGCCGAAAAGCAATCAGCGACCGCGATTCTGCTATTCTGATATCGTTTTGGCTTGGTGCTGGGAAATCTATGCAATCGTCGGTAATTGGCACGACTAGTGTTGCCATCCGGAATTGGTAAAAATAAACAAACAAATTCCTCACCATCCCTTGTTTGGTATATGGGAAGACTTCTCACACTCAGTGAGCTTACACACAGTTTGGAAAGCATTTACTAGACCAGTCGATTACTCGAAGTGTTCATCAGACATATCGAAGTAAGTTCTGGCTGAATAATGATAGGTGTCAATATCGGATATTGAACCCGTGACCAGCGAGAAGCAGTCGCATGTACTAATCGTTGTGCCACTGGCGGTCAAACCCGGAACCAGCAGCTTATAGAAATGCAGCACAACCTGCGTATCTGTGGCAGGATTTCTAACACTCTCCGTACTGGAGGGGAGTACTGTCCCATACATACTTTTAATCTTCTGGTAGCATTTTCGTCTACAATTATATGGGATCAGCTGTCTATAAATAGACGGGCATATTGTCCAGGTTCAAAAAACTCGCTATATATCAATTTGAAACTAAAACTGTAAATATCATACCTAATACACAATAAAATTAAAAAATTCCCATTGGAATTGTAGTATTACAAAATATAATGGAATACAGAAATGGACTAATCTAAATTAATACAATAATTTAATTTTCTCTATTTATAAAATTAAGCCGGTTTCTGGATGAAATCTTCTGGGGAAAATAAGAAAAAAAGCTAAAGAAATTTTTTATTTTCTAAGGACCTGAACCGAAATTTCTGCTGTGTGCCTCATTGGAATTTGTCGCCATAAGCACATTCTTCGACATGTTCTACTTTCCCTCTTTCTTAGCTTTATTTTGTCAAAGAGAGCACAAGTGTAATAACGCATGCTAAAACTCGTACTAGACACATACCAAAGTGCTTCATGGAGACACTTCTTGTCCATTTTCATATTGCATATAATGAAAATGTGCAGAATACTCCACAACAACTAAAAACAA
This sequence comes from Philornis downsi, assembly GCA_019455685.1. Taxonomy (NCBI): domain Eukaryota; kingdom Metazoa; phylum Arthropoda; class Insecta; order Diptera; family Muscidae; genus Philornis; species Philornis downsi. Next base: position 1,287,554 of record JAHXMU010000733.1, on the reverse strand, counting down.
GAAGAGAATAACCTCTTGCATTTCAAAGTGCAGTATGTTTGTATAAAAATTTAACTTTCCCACGATTTCATGCGCCAAAATTTAACATCCCTCCAGAAAACGCACCTGTATACCTTGAGGACAAGCAACCAGAAACTACCGCACCACAAAATCCTTTTGCAACACACAAGTTTTGGCGCTCACTTTACGCATGCTCAGAGTTTGCTCAGAGTTGCCTCGCTTGTTGTTTTCATTCCGTTGAGTCTTTGCTTTTTGATAATAATAATTTCAAAATGTGTTTAATGTAAAAATTTTACAACCGAAAAAAAAATATCACGTTTCAGTTTTAAAGTAAACCAATAACAACAGCCACGGAGCAGATCATTCAATTTACATTAAAAATGTGAGTGATTGTTTTGTGCTCAATAGTCCTGTTATCATCATCATCTTTTGCAACAGTGTGTGCTGTAACTCATTGCTATTTAAGGATTTTTCCGAAATGTTTCCCACGGTTCGAATTCAACCAGATAAATGCATATGTTCTCTTTGCTCCTTTTCCATCTCTCTGCCTCCAGCAAGGATTTTGTGTGTCTTAACGAGTTTGCTTGTCTTTATCGCCAGCATGTTCAGGTTGTTGGTGTGTGGACAGGATCACTGGTGCCCTTTTTGACAATTGCTGTGTGTACATGTCGGTCTCGTGAGTTACGCATGCGTAGAGTGTGTGTAGGACTATTTTGAGAGTTTTTGTATTGGACTTAATGTCCTGCCATAATTCTCTTATCGTTATGGCATTTTCAATACAATTGTTGTGATGCTGCTGTTTGTTTGGTGTTTCGTTGCTTGTTACTTGATGGTGAGAGAATATTTTCCCAGGATCGGATCTCGGTAAAGGTTGAAGACAAAATTGTTTTACACTTTGTCTGTCAGATGATGATTAAGCAGGATTCAAATTAAGCAAATCATAAGTGTAACAGCAACGATCGCCTGCCTGTCCCTGCAGTGCAATAAAGAAAATACTCGGCTGTTTGGGCGTCTTTCCTGAGTCTAGCTCTATGTATGCCTATGTCCGTCCTGCTGTGTGTGCATAGATTTGCTGTACGTGGTGTTTGGTGTTCGATGTTACTGGTGGAAGGAGTATCACCTGCTGCCCGATTTTCGAGTTTTGCGCTTAACTCTCATATCGTGGGAAACATTTCCGTTACTAACATTAAATGGTACATTTCTATGCATTTATTTATTCTCTGATTTTAAGTAAAGGATCACTATTTTGGAATTTTAGAATTGTAAGTTTTAGGTTTCTAGATGATAATATGGTATTGTTATTTATTTCCCCCTCCCCTGGATTCTTATTTTCATACTTCTTAGTTTCGTTTGCTCAGATTGAAATCATAAATTATGGAAGTGTTTATTCTCTAGAAGACTGAGGATAGACTTTCGAATGGTAGTGGTAGCGATAATGGTGGAGTTGGGGTGTTTTGATATTTTAGTTTGCGCATGCGTAAAGTGTGTTTGCCAGCATAAATAAGGGTGTTGCTACACAGGTGTGCATGCAGGGTACCCCTCGTCGTTTTAGTGGTGCCTGATATGAAGGCATTTATCATCGCGTTGTTCCTTGGACCGTGGGAACGCAAAATTCCATTGGTGTATATTTATTTTATTATATCATACCACTGTAGACATACATATGTTTGGTAAATGCACAAGTTGAACACGCTTACAATGCAGGGTACTGCTGGCCAGGTATAAATCTTTGAATATACATCCCAATGGAGGGTGAGTCGATCCAAATACAGATAATTTTTATATGTATTTGCATAATATCTGACGAACACGTTGAGTGTAAAGTTGACAGACGTTAAAAGCTCAGATCCACAGTAATATGGACAATGTGACGGCTAGTCATCCGAATAGTGAATGTTTTAAAAATCTTCGTTTCCCTCGTTAAAAATTTTTGAAGACACAGATTATATCATTGGCAGGTATAGATCACAGGTACTATTGTACATATATATGTAATATGCAATTAAATCAGATTCAGATGTAATTACGCTAAATTACCCTACAGGGCCCAGAGGGTTTTGAAAATCTCAGTAAATATAGAGCAGAAAATGACTATTGGAAATTGTCGTGTCTTTTATATAGTTTTTGCTTAGTTATCATTTTATATAAAGGCAATTACTGCATGCTTTCAATCTACCTATTGCTAACAAATTGCTTCAGACCCAATTTCGAAAATAGACTTATATATGTTATGGATGTTCACACGACCACTTTCGTCTCCACCGACAGCCGGAGCCTAAAGGAGCGACCAGTCTTTAAAATAACTTAAATTTTAATATTTAAAAGGGGCTTATATCAAGTGATTATTTGAATAAAGCAGTGGCAATCAGATAATTAACCTATTAATCGTTCCATTTCGAATTGTTTTTAATATTTCAAAGTTAGTTTTCTTTTGCAACATTGAAGTCACCATTGAGTATTTGCATGACCTACTTGAAAAAATGGAGAAAAACACCACCATTTCGGAAACAGAGAGGCCAATTACAAGAAGACTTAATTTGAGGGAAAGTAGATTGAAAAAGAAAGGGTGTCCTTTATATGAGAAACCGCAAAAATAGAAAAAAATGCTAAAATGTAAATATGTTTTTGTCTCGTCCAGTTTATAAGATAACTTAATTTTTGTTTTCCAAAAAGAGACATATAAAGTGATTCTTTAAAATATGTAATGCTAAAATGCATTATAAAAACTTCAGATGAGTCAACTATTAGGCGCTTCATTTCATTTTAGATTCAGATTGACAAATTTTTCCCCAAATTTTTCATTCAGCTTTTGTTTGCCATATTTGTAAGAAATTCTAAAAGCTCATATCTCAGAAACGAAGAGTTCAGTTATGGAATTGCTAAAGGGAAGATATTATGAAAACTTCAGACGTTTTACCTATTAGTCGCTTCATTTTATTTCAGATTATCGATTTTTTCCCCAATTTTCATTCAGCTTTTGTATGTCATATTTGAAAGGAATTCTAAAAGCTCATATCTCAGAAACGAAGAGTTCAGTTATGGAATTGCTAAAAGGAAGTTATTATGAAACCTTCCGACGTTTTATCTATTAGTCGCTTCATTTTATTTCAGATTATGGATTTTTCTCCCAATTTTTCATTTAGTTTCATATTTGGAAAAAATTAGAAAAGGCCCCTATCTCAGAAACGAATAATCCAATTACAAAAATATTTTTATATTTAAGTTTTTGTAAGGGGGCTGGAACAAACGGTAGCTTTTATATGATGCCAAAAGTATTAAAAAAAGTCGCCAAATTAAAAATGCTGTAAAATTAAAAGCGAAAGTATCGGAAATCATGAACTTCTGTAACCTGTGTATCGACATGGTCAAGATCATCTCCATACTGTTGTTGCGTTGCGAAAAGTCTTCGCCAATGAACTTAAAGGACGATGCAGATGAGATTAACAAGAATTCACTTAGAAGGATCAGGTATCGGACTTTCAACTCTTAATCAATTGCATAGCAAATAACGATTCCATAATTGAAATAAATTACCTATCGAAAATATTTTGAAAAGTTTGAGACAATTTCCCTTCAGAAATATGAGGATTTCGACATAGAAATGTGTGGCTGCCCCAAAATTTCTTATTCGAACTAATTGACTAATTGATTCTACTAAAACGAATTTATTTGAACAATAGCTAAAGTCGCATGAAGTTTCCCTTCAAGACAGTTTGATTGTGTGGTATTGTGCTGTACCCCATTTCCCTGTGTTGAACTTACTTCCCCATTGAAAAAATTTGGTCTTAAAAATGTAATTGAATTAATACAGAAAGATGCCCGAGAGACACAATTGATTTATTATATAAGAAAACAATTAGTTTTGCCATGATCAGCTTTTATGAAAAAAAAGTTTAACTCAGATAACTTTTCGTATGGATGAAATTACATGATTCAACCGCAGAAAATATTGCCAATACAGAAAAGTTTTCTGACAACCTTTTTCTTTTTCCTTTTAAGTTAAGCATTAGTAAACTTTTTGTAAGCATATTTTGCCTCAGATAATGTTTCATAGATAAATTGTTAATACTCGTGACTACAAATTCAGGCATTTGATTTCACGTTCTGGCTCCGACACAGAAATTTGTCTATTTTTGAGCAGAGATCACCTTGATAGTCGGATAAAAATACATGTAGCGTAGTTTACAAAACACTTAAAGTTTCTCAAACTGATATTTCAAAATATCGTTAATTAGTAGTTTGCACTCAGTGAGTCTAAAAACAGAAAGTGTGTAAGATCACTGAATGTGAAAAGCTCTTCCATATCCTTCCTAAAATCAGGATTCTAGCGATACTATGTGCGGAGTTTTTTTTAAGCCTAACAAACTTTGTAACGCACAATATGCCAGTTGTATGTGTCTTTCTTCATTTCAATCACATTCTTTCGAGTTTTACTTTCTCTAACAACTGAATTTAGCTCGAGTGTTTGGAATACGCTAAGGCGCACACAAATTCACTCCCTTAAACAATATTTTAGGCACGAAACCGAAACAAACTGTTCTGCATGCATTTCCCCTCTGGCCACATACCAAAGTATTGCCATAAATAAACCTTCAAGGATTTTTTTTCAATGCAAAAAAACAACCCTTAAGAAGAACAAGTTTATGCAGTGCAGTTTGCATGCAAAATTCAAAATTTCACTTTCCCACGATTGCGGGATATGGCAAAACACCTGTCCTTCAAAGATAGAGATATCGATATTGCTATTGATTTACTACGATTAGACCTACAACAATGTTGCACTTTTAAGGAGCGATTAGGCGCGGCTACGAATAGGTTTACATTCAAAATATTACCCTTAAAAATATGTATGTAGCGCTACTTGTTAACAAAGTTTGTACATAAATCTTTAGCTAAAATATTTATATACGAGTATCTTTGATTGTTTCATATGCGCCTATTTCCAATACCAATCCCATACTATAAATCTCGCCTTTTTTTTGCTATTAGCCGCAAAATTAAAAATTTGAGGCATTACCTGACCAATCCTCATAGTAATTTCTATACCCACTTTCGCTGCATCAATCCAACGAAATTTCGTTCCCACGGTTTGTAGGAAAAATCTATAAAGCATTTGCTTCACATCAAAATCAAATACACGTTAATAACCCCTGTCACACATCTGTGACACGGCACCCTTATTTTGAGTATGTGATGGCTGGATAGAGGCACAATGTTGTGCGCACTTTGCGCATGCGCAAAACACCACCGCCATTATTATTTTATCCACAGAATGATGGAGAGTAAGATCGGTAGTGCATGACATGCCATAATTATTTATGATTTGAAGGCGATTCAACCCTTACTTACGATTGCTACAAAATATTGTTAAGAAATTCGAAATCTTAACAGGAATCAGAATTTCGTATCCCATCGAATACTGGGGATGGTCGAAAAGATATTTGAATTCGGCGAGTAATTGTTTCTAAAGGGGATGGATATTTTATTGCCTTCAACCAAAACAAATAACCAAACTGAGTTTTAGAATTATTTGGATCTGTATGTTCAAGGTAATAATGACCAGCGCCGCCCGTCGAGTTCACAATTAAAGACTTTTCACTAAGGAGCATTTTTGCTTAGAATGACTTAAACATATCATGACTTAACCGTAGCATGACTGACTGCAGTATTTTGAGTTGAATTTGACAACGTCGATGTACACGTGCAGCTCATGATTGGTAATTTCATATATTTTACGAAAAACTATGAAGTGTTGCTGGTGTCTTATAAAAATTGATTTTTTTGTTCGTCCAAAGGCCATTAAATTGCTTGTTTAGATTATAGTGCCATCTGTTAGCTTCTAACTTCTAAGCTTACGTCTTTTATTTCAGTGACAGCGGAACGGCTTTAGATGAAATCATCCACGAATGCAGGTTATAGTTGCCAAACGAGTAAACACATTGCTCATCGAAACAAATCATTTTGTTTTGACCTTAATTCAAGCCAAACCCATGTTTACTGACCCCTTTCCAGCGCAAGAGAATACCACAGTAACATCTCGTAGTTTTCAATCAATGATGTCAGTGCCATCTGCTTGTTTCTAACTTCTAGGCCGACGTCTTTTTTTTCAGTGACGGCGGGCGGAGTTAGGTGAAATCAAAGGAGTAAAATTTGGCCTCATTTCAAGCCAAATCCATTTTTACTGACACATTTTCAGCGGAAGAGAAGGCCGCAGTAACATCTCGCGGTTTCCAATCAATGATGTCAGTGTCAGATATCTGCTTCTAACTTCTAGGCGGACGTTTCTCATTTCAGTGACAGCGGAGCGGAGTTGGATGAAATCATTCTAGACTGCAAGTTATAGCTGCCAACACTCACGCAGCTTTTCAAACGAGTAGATTCATTGCTCTTCGAAACTAATCATTTTGTTTTGGTCTCATTTCATGGCAAGCTCATTTTTACTAACTCTTTTCCAATGGGAGAGAAGGTTACAGAGTCAATGGGGGTTTAACGTGAGTCTCGCCGTGAAGGCCTTACCCACAGTGTGCTTATCACACTGGGCATATTACAATGCGATTGCCAGCGCTCCTCTAGCATAGCCAAGTTAACTTGGACTATCTAGGAATAGGTGCAGACAATTTGGGAGCGTTCTACCGCAATTGTCAGCCCTTTCTTCAAGCCAGAAGATACCAAACTGATTATGCTAGTATGGAACATAAATCCCATTGGCGGAGGTAAGGCATATCTTAAGAGAAGGCTGCAGTAACATCTCGTAGTTTTTGACTAATGATGTCAGATCATCTGTGCATGCATATGAATATGGCTTTTGTTGAAAATTATGCCAGCCATGTTAACTGTAATTTCGATCATTATGATCTGCATAAGTATGTTGAAGAGATAGCCCATTAAACTATGGGCCTGATCCCGTTTGGTCGAAAACGGCTTTGTAAGAGTCATTTCACACACAGACACATTTGCAGGGATACCTAACTCAGTAATTAGCTAATAATTTTTCGCGATTAAGACTGCCGAAGACAGCTTTATAATCGGCAAGAATATAGAAAGAGTCCAGAGTTAAAGCCATACTGGAAAGGTAAGATAAGGTCTAGTATACATAACACACTCGACAGAAACTTGTTAGCGGTGGGTTAAAGACGGAAACCGCTTCAATTGGAACAGACATTTATCTGGCCTCTTTAGTCACATAATTTTGCGGAGTCCACAGAGGCCATTATTAATTTATAGTTTCTGATCTTAAAAAGCATCGTCGGTAGGCCACCGGCACCAGTAGTTTCACTGTTCTTAAGTCATGATATCGTTGTCTATACCACCGTTGAAAATTGGCTTCATTTCTTCATCTATAGTATCTTTTGGAACCAGCAACTTGTAACTATATACATATTCAAATCTCCCTGCCAATTTGTGAGAAGATTTCTGTCATAGTCCTACAGGTGACTGGCCTCTTACTATAACCTGAACCTTTTCATTTTGGAGGAACCTTCTCGATCTTTTCATGACTATTATTCTAGTTGAACAGCATAGCGTTCCCTTACAGTAGACGTTACGTTTTGCTGCAGCAAAATGTATGTAGCAAAAATTTTATGAAATTTAAAGCAACATTCTTCATCGTCGATAATTGGCAGTAGTTTTTAGCGGATACAGACTGGTTGCATGATAATAAGTGGAATAAGATTCTCACACAAAGATGTTCTCTAATCCAATCATGAGAAATCAAATTGATCACATGGTGATATACATATGTAAGTCATAATAGGATTGAACGTAGCGGCGGTTGTCTGTGACAAATAGAAAGCTAGCCAACCAAGGGATTCTACGAAGAAGCGTGTAAAAATCGTGATATCTATCACACCTGACAGGCAGAAGATCATAAATATGAATGTGGATTTAAAGTGGCATACAGATGTGTATTTGTAGCTTCATTACTTTGGTTGAACGTAAAAGAATTGTTATGAAGAAGGGTCTGTATTTATGAACGTAAGGATTACCCAATAATTTTTTTTCTTTTTGTAGGTACAAATGAATCACTTGATATTATGATATATTTTTGAGAATCGTAGGTAACTGGCCTGTTAATTATATAAACAAATTCATGAATATTTTGAGAGGTACCAGGCCGTAGACCATTTCTGTTCATATTAATATTAATTAACGTTGTAAATATCTTTAATTTATATTGAAATTTTAACTCATTCACTCGTTCTATGTCGAAGTATCACTGTGGGCCGTTGACTTTAGCTGAACGCAACAGGGCCATGTTCTACAGGCTGAGAATTTTAGCTTTGAGAGTTTCATACTGCCAGTTTCATTGCAAGGTGACAAAGTACTGTATTTGCAGTGGTCATGGAGAATAGGACATACATATACAATATTATTTTCGAAAAATCAATCTTCAACTATTGTATTGCAACTTCTATTCTGTGAAAGAAATTTAAACCTTCTCATCTTCACTGCTCCATCATATCTTAAATTGTCATATCACTCGGACACGTTATTATATTACTTACTTATCCTGTGATTTTTTTTTACCCATATCATTGTTATCATTTTCGGCCTAATCTACCTGTTCTTTTATCTGATTTAATTGAATATTTTATGATCGATTTGTCAGGCAATCCCTTCTGGGTTTTTTTTGTGTTCGAATTTTATAAGCGATAAGAACACCTGAGTAAACCTAAGATATTTTATGGAAAATAAACAAAGAAATAAAATGAAAAAAGAAACAAAAATAACAATAAAATGTCAATAAAAATTGGATTCAATTACTCAAATCGTAAGAAGAAGGCAGTGAGGATCCACCAGACCAAGTCCACCATTAAGTGGGGGGAATATGAAAACTTTTCAACTGCTGAAAGGCAAAAGAAAAGAGAAAATAAAAAGAACTTGCATAGACAGCACAGAAATTTAATGATCACGTTTCTTCACTCGATTTGTAATATTTACTTTGCTCATTAAGTTTACCTACGAAAGGTTTCGATACGCATGCGCTGAATCGTTGTCACGCACAAACACAACCATACGCTGACTCAAATGCCAAGAAAACGTAACATTGCATGGCCCAACTACAATGGCAGTACTCGTACGAGGGAGCGGAGATGCGTGGCAGCGGACCCTAAGTGTGCTGTGCTTGAGGTCGACGTACGCTCGTATATCTGACTGTCTGTCAGTCCCTGAGCCCATCCACACGTTGACAGCGGTCAACTTCAACAATTTTCCATTTGGCTGCTAACGCAAGATGAAAGCCAATCACAGACCACGCTGGCTGAAGATGTGGTCAAAGAAAATTATGAACAGAGGGGGTCTGTCCTAAGCGAACACGTGAGGCAATCATGCGCATTCAACGAGATCAGGTTTTCCCTGCATCATCTTCGTCATAGCATGGCGTTGTGGGGATGCAGTTCACATCTAAGCTGACTTACGATGTGTGAATCGAATGTTGCGATTGCGGGAACGGAATTTGGTAGCACATAAAAATGCTGCAAAGGGCCTTGGTTGAGTAGGGAACGGATGCTGGGGGTTTATGTACATGTTCAGCTACTGCGCATGCGTCTTGTGCAACCAGTTTTTTTTTTTTTGCTTTGTTACCAAAAAGTCCCCCGTCATGATAGAGACGGGGAGATTTCTTTACAGAAATTTTTTTCGAGGTTTTATGTATGATAATTATGGTCTTGATTGAAAGTGTAGTTGTTCCATTGCCAGTGGAAGAATATGGAAATATTTAGATTTTTAATAATAATTCGGAGAATTTCTGGTTTCGTGCCTGATTATTCTTTGCCTCTGGTAAACTTTTTGATAGGAAAAGTTGGCGCTGGCATTTATTGACAAGTAATCTCAGACAAACTATTTTATGAGCAATCTAAGACGATTTTTTCAAGAAGGCCTCAGACGCAATTTCCTATAAGAAAAGTTGTATCTGACAAATATTTTATAAAAACCATTATTTATGACACACTTATCTATAAGCAGAATGGATTTGACAACATTCTGAAAAAAGTTAAAAAGCTACCTCAGGCAAACAATCGCTGACAATCATTTCCATAGAAAAAGAAGCCTCTGACAAATTGTTTTATAGGAAAAGTTTTCCATAAGATAATTGGCACCTTAGTAAAGTTGTCCCTATAAAAGTTTCTATCGGAAATTTTGTATGTGACAAACATTTCTACAAGAAAAGTAGCCTTTGACAAAAAATTTTTGATGTTAAAAATGTTTTGACAAACGTTTCCGTAAGAAGCGTTATCTTCTCCAGGAAGTTGGAAATTTTTGATGTAAAAAATTTTTTGACAAACGTTTCCGTAAGAAACGTCATCTCTTCCAGGAAGTTGGTATTGGTAAAATGTTCAATAGCTATAATATTCTTCGACAACATTTTCTTGGAAACATTTTTTTTTTTTGCAGATAATGTTGTTTTTGAGAAGCTTTTTCTTAGGGGAAGTTTTATCTGAAAGCTTTTCTGTGGAAAAAGTTGTCACTGATAATTTTTCCTATAGGAAAATAATCTTTATTATATCAAAAACAATCTTTTCTGCAGGAAAGTTTTCTATAAAAAAATTTTATATCAGACAATCTTTTCTCAGGACGTTTCAAAGGAACTTTTTGCAAGAATAGTTGTGTAAAACAAATTTTTTTATACAAAAATTTAACTCTCAGCAACATTTTTGTAGGAAAATACGTCGCTGGGGAATGTTTCTGTGGGAAAATATGCCTTTATCTAATGATTCTATAAGAAAAGTTGTCACTGTGAAGTGTCTTTATAATTTCTAAATTTCTTCTACATGAAAAATTATCCCTGACAAAATTTTGTGTAGGAAAGTTATCCCTGAAAGTTTGTTATAGAAAATGTTATATCAGATAAAACATTTCTATGGGAGAAGTTTACTCTGACATAGGCAAAGATGTGGCCGGAATTTTTCTATTTTTTCTAGGATAACCTTTATATCGGATAAAAAAAAAGATGAAAAGATATTTTTATCTAATTTTTCTATAAGAAAAGTTGTCTCTGTCATTTCTATAATATCGACGTTTCTTCTGTATGAAAAATTAACCCGGACAAAATTTTCTATAGGAAAGTTGTAAAATTGTAAAATTGTATAAAATTTTATATAGAAAAAGTTGTATCGGGGAAAGACATATTTATGGCAGAAGTTTACTCTGACGTAGATAAAGATGTTCGCGACCACATTTTTTCTGCGGTACGGAAACTTGTCTCTCGAAAACTTTATCACAGATAAGATCATATTTGAAAAACCATTTCTATATGAACTGGTGTCTTCGGCAAAACTTCTAATGGGAAAACTTTTCTCCGATAAACTTTCCTATAGCCAAAGTTGTCTCCCACACATTTTTGTTTTATGGAAAAAGTTGTCTTCTATAAGCTTTGTTATGGACAGATTGTCTTTAACAAACTTTCCTACAGGCAAAATTGTCTCCGACAAACTTTTTGATGAACAAATTTGTATTAGATAGGGTGGCGCATAAGTAGCGTTAACGGCGACTATATTGAATGCCTTCTTGTGCATGATTTGGTTTCAACTCGTGAACCAATAGCATCTTATATGGGAAAAGATAGAATATTCAAACTATTCTAAAGATGAAGTATCGCTGGTAATCTCTTTAAAGAAAATCTGTGTCCAGCCGACTTTTCTATAGGAGGAGTTGTCTGAGAAAAATGTTATGTTATGGGAAATTTGTCTCCGATAGACTTTTTGTGGGAAAAGTTATCTCTGACAACATTTCCTTTGGACAAAACATTTTGCTAAGGAAAAATATCACTGGGAAACTTTCCGGTTAAAATGGTTGCTAAGCTCTCTGATGGGCTTTTCGGTGGAAAGGATTGTCTTTATTAAGCTTTTCTACAGGGAAAATAATGCCCAACAATCTCTTCTATAGGAAAATATTTTTCCGTACACTTTTCTGTAGGAGCATCTCACTTTTGAAAATTAAAAAAATGTTCATTATGAAAAGCTGCCTCATGTCAAATAATCCATAAGACAAAGGTTTACTCGAACAAACTCACTTTGTTGGAGTTTTAGTGGCTGGTGCGTATTTGCTTCAGGACCCTTCCTTTTAGCTCTCACTCAGGGCAACTGGTCTGCTATTTGCGGCGATATTGAATGGCGACGTCATCATATTCTGCTGGAGGGTAAAATTGTTGTTTGAGTCGGCAGTAAATGACGACACCAACATGCAGCATGTAACGATGGCGGCAGTGGTGGTGGTGGTAGGATTTACGGCACAGTCTACGTAGATAATAAAATACAATGCAAACGGGAGAGACGGGTGGCACAAGTTCGGTCACAATGGTGTAAGTCTGCGGGTAATGTGTAATAAATGCGATAATAATGCAAGTGAGTGACTGCCGGAGTGGACGTCCGCCGGTCCGACTGTCTGTCTTCTGTAAATGTAAAATAAAGAAAAATTTTATCTCGATTCGTATGCGATCGTATGTGAGCGAGCCAGCGTGGGTCTGTTGAGATTGTTGAAGTTGTTGTCGCTGTTGGCGTTTATATTTGTACTGGGTGATAAGCGCTCGGGTAAGACAATGGGTCGTCCGTTGTTGGGCGCTTGCAAGTGTATGAGTGTGATAAAGGCAAAACTGCTGACAGAGGGGAGATGGTACCAAAGAAGAAAAAAGCGCATAAAATAACGCGATCGCTATAGAGACAGAGTCAGTTCTAAGCTATCACAGCTGTAAGCAACATCAACAACATCAGCATGGAACGCAAAGCGTTGTTACATTACAAAACGACGAAAAACGGCTGTGAAAAAAAATTTGTGAAATTCGTGAAATTCCTAAAAGAACTGACGTGATGTAGAATGAAATAAAAGTGACATTTTCAAATCTAAAACAAAGCTTTAAGTGTTTGGAAATCACACTATAAAAGTTTGTATAGACACACACCCAGCTTTAATGCTTGTTCTAAACAAAACACAAAGCTTTAAAGCTCCAAGAGCTTTGTCTCTTTGCCCCGCTATCATAAGTGGGACTGAGAGCAATAAGTGTTTTTATAAAAAACCCTAAATTACATTTATGGCTGGCTTAAAGCTTTAAGGCGCTACAAAGCGCCATCTTTAAAATGTCTGGTGACATCCACAAAACAGCTCCTGAAGATAGAGCTTAAAAGCTTTTCCTAAACCAGGACCGGGCGTAATAACTAAAGTGCAATGTAGTTTCTACGTGGAAGAAACGCAAACACAAACTCCATATCGCGGCTGATGGCATTTGGTGTGATGCATAGCTGAAAGCTTTCGGCGTGTACGGAGATGAGCAGTGCGTTTCAATGGCGTGGGTGCAATATTATAGTTATAGCTTTGTGTGAGTATAAGATGCTGCCAATGCGAAGCGGTAACTTTAACTTTTAATTGTTTGCTGGACGTTAAAAAAGTGCAATAATGAAACAGATGAAATCTGTTGCAAAAAAAAAAAAAAAAAAGAAAAAAAATTAAGAAGGAGAATCATGGTGGCCGAGCTGTTGAATTTTGTTAAAATTAATTGTTAACGTTAATTGGTTGCTGTTAAAATTTTTGTTTAATTTTATCGTTATTACTATTCTTTATATAACCTGTAACTTTTACTGCTTATTTCACTACTATCATAACTTTCTCTAGTTGTTATTATATTAGGATTACTCACCAAGTATGTCAGAAAAATATAAAGTATTTGGAGACTGGAAAATGTTGCAAATATTTATGAAAATTTTTTATAATTTATTAGAAAATTTTATAAATTTAATTCTCTTGCAATTGCAATTTTTTTTGTTATTTTTTTTTTTGTTTTAATGCCAGATTGTACTGAAATTTTTAAACAAATTTCTCAGGAGAAATTATTATTAACTTGACAAGATGAAATGACCACACTTATTTTTAGAATCATTGTAGAAATTTTCGCAAATTTGTTAATAGTTTTGAAAAAACAATCTGATAGTAAATCTTTTAAATATTTTCGCGAAATGTGATAACTTTTCTTGTAATTGTTATTTTTTTATTTCAAATCTTACACAACAAATTATAACAAAATTAAAAAAAAAGTTAAAAAGAAATAGAAAAAAATTAAAAAAAAAATAAAAAAGATAAAAAAGCAAATAAAATTAAAAAAAAAGTAAAAATATTATAAAAATTAGAAAAAAAAAAATAAAAAACATTAAAAACATAAAAAAATTAAACAAATAAAAAAATTAAATTAAAAAAAGAAAAACTAAATCCGATTAAAATGAAATATAATATTATAATTACAAATATTATAATTACACAGAACAAAGTTTCCATTCTTCTATTTGTCATAAATTGAGAAACCTATTCACATAAAAAACAAATAAAAGGAAATTGGTATGAAATGTATACGAAAATCTATGCATTTTTTTTTAAATATTTTAAACTACATTTTTAAATAAAAGGTGCTAATTAGGAGTAATTATTGAAGAACGTGCACTAAAAAAATAAAACACCAGGCCTCCTTTCTGCTAGTTCCTTTAAAAACAAATTTTGGATTGGAACTTTCGTATTATACTTCCATTAAAAATTAATTATTATTATGGTCGCAACAAAATATAAAAATTACTTATATTTTAACCGCTTGTGGCATGCTGGTTAGTACTCCCGCTTATCATGCACATCATTGTGAGTTCGAACCCCGGTGTAGCAACCATATTACGAGAGGCAGTCCGCTCGATATGCTTGACAACCATTCCGAGTAGTCGAGTAAGCGAAAGGTCTAGTAAATGCTTCTCAATTTATAAGTTTCTTGAATTAGTTTAAAAACAGAATGCATGTGAGCTCTGAATCTCATTTAGGTGATACAGAGAAATTATTTTTTTCTGATTTATATTTAAATATTTAAAAAAAAAGTTTATAAACTTGAATTTCTAAGAACCAGCAAATTTTGGATTTTTACAAATATTTTCGAATTACATTAATAAAATCAAAAAGAGAAATTACGTCGCAATAACGTTTTTAAAAGAATTGGTGGAAAGATTTAAATTTGTTAATAGGTATTGAATTAGCGCCATTTTTAACCACTGATTAGCACCTATTCTTTAAGTAAGCGGCAAAATATTTCAGAAATGTTATGATTTTCTTAAATATAGCTTTATAGCTTCCATGTTTTTTTTTTATTTTATTAGCATTTTTCGTTTGGAAAAATTTGGAAACACAATGGTAAAATTTTATATTATTTATTTGTTTTTTTTTTTTTTTGGTTTTTATTTCTTTTTAACATTTGGTTTCTTTAATTTTTCCAATATTTAACGATTATGTTTGTGTTTTTTTTAATATCTATTTTTATTTATTATTTTTAATTAAAGTAAATAGAATCATCTGCGCTCACATGGAAAACCGACTTAAGTAAAGTTAAGACAATTCGGGTTAATTCGCGATTATTGTTATCCTTCTTTAAAAGCGTAATTACGTTTAACGTAAATTTCAAAATTGCATGTAGTCTACAGTTATCTTTCAATACAGTATATTATTAATTAAGTGACAATTTGTACTTTATTACAAGAGCTCTCATCATTAAGAAGTAATTTTAAAGTGTTTTTTGTTTTAAGAGTTATAAAATATTTCTATAATGGAGATTTCTTGAAAATTTTTCAATATATCAAAACATTAAATTCTGTGTCATTTTTACTAAAACTAATACTAAAAATTTTAATCAGTTATCATTTTTGTATTTTTTCCTTTAATTTTTTTTTGTTCTTGTAAATTGATAATGACATAAAGCTATTTTTTGTTCGCTCTCTTTTTTTTATAACTTATTTTTTTTTTTTTAATTTTGTTGTTCTGATCTAATGAACTTTTTAATTTTTGTGCAGACCAAATCAAGTAACTTAATAGAAACATAAAAATCTTTTTTGACCATTTTTTAATTTATTTTTTAATTGCTTAAAACTTTTATTTTTAATTAGTTTCTATTTTCCGCTAAATTAATTTTTTTAAAATTGTAGGTGTTTAATAATTCTTCTTTTGGTGATTCTTTTTACTAACTTTGTATTTTCATTATTTTTACAAATAGTAAAAAAAAAAATAAAATAAAAAAAACATAAAAAGTAACACAAGTAATAGTTTTTTTTTCCATATTTTATTAATATGTAAAGTTTAAATTTTTACTTATTATATGCAATCCAACAATCTTTTTTCATTCTGTAAAAGAACTCATGAAAAAATCAAAAAATAACATTTTTTAACTCGTGAAAAAATCAAAAAATAACATTTTTTAGATAATACTTTGTTTTTTCGTATTTCGTTGTAATGTTATTTTAAATTTTAATTATTTTCTATTTTCCAGTAAATTTTTTAAAATTTTAGGTTTTTAATAATTCTTATTCAGTTTCATTACTGTTATGTCTCTTTCTTTTCGTGATTCTTTTTACTAATTTCATATTTTGACTTTTTTACTAATAGTAAAACACAAAAAAAAAAAAAAAAAAATAAAAAGTAACATAAAAAATAACACAAATAATAGTTTTTTTCATTTTTAATTAAAATGTAATTTTTAAATTTTTTACTTATTATATGCAATTCAACAATTTTTTTTTCATTCTGTAAAAGAACTCATGAAAAAATATAAAATTTATCAGCAAAAATCATGAAAAGTCTTCCAATATTTTTGTGCCAACATATTTTTAAGCTTACCTTTATAATTTTATAATAAATTATGTAAGCAAAAAAACAAAAAAGATCTAAAATCCTTATACATATATATAAAAATAAATGTAATGTAATACTAAAAATAATAAAATATACACACTTTGTAATGTAAACCATAAAAATGGACACATAAAATCTTCCTACAATATATTTTGAAATTAAAATTAATTTAATTAAATTCAATTCAAACTATTATTTTTATTTCTGTACATTTTCATCTTAATTCTGTTTTTATTTTTAGTCGATTTTTTTTTCAAACTGTCTTCCACATTTTGATTCAATAATAGAGTATTTAGTAATTTAAATCTTAAAGACTTTTATCAGTAATTATTTTAAAGTAAAGAACATCGTTTCTTGTACAAAATAAAATGACAATAATATATTTTTTTGCAATACAATTTCCATTTTTGCCATATCATTATTTGTAATAGCCTTATAGTTTTAATATTACTGTAAGTATTTTGAAATCTTGATTACGATATGTAAGTAGTTTTAACTTTGTTTTTTAAATAAATTTGTCATTAATAAACGTACAAAAAAAAAACTAAAATTTCTCGCTTTTCTTTAATACACTAAAAGTCACAAAAGAACTCTAGAAATTTGTAAGCACATTGAAGGGATGCAGTTAAGGACAAATATTAGCAATCCAATTATGTATTGTGGCTACATAAACTGGATGGTCTTTTCATCCATTCTGGAAAAATTATATGTTTATTAGTCGACCCGGCAAACGTTGTCCAATCCCGCCCATATTTGCAGCAGCACTTAAGATATGTACACCAAACCGATGTGCCAAATTTTGTTCAAATACCGTAAACAGGAGCAGAAATATTGGATATTTAATTTATGGTTTGTATGGGAGGTACCACGCCCCAATGCCCAATTCCGCCCATATTTGCAGTAGCACTTAAGATATGTACATCAAACCTACGCACCAAATTTTGTTCAAATGCCGTAAGCAGGAGCAGAAATAATTGATTTTTAATTTTTTGCTTGTATGGGGGGTACCACGCCCCTTTGTCCAATTGGACCGAATTGTAAATCTAAACCATCCCGGGCACCACCCAGATGCATATACAAAAATTTATGCAAAGCAGTCCAGCCGTTCAGGAGGAGTTCACTGACAACGCCCGTACAGTAGAATTATATATATAAAGATATGTATATGACAATTGGGGTATGAGCGCAAATTTATTTACGTAATCTTGAAATTCGTAAGATAAAACTATTTTGTGCACAGCTAAAAAAAAATTAGACAACTTATAGGTGTGACACATTTAGGCCAAAGGCCACTAGTTTGGTTATCATATTTATTTTGTAGAGAGGAATCCAGATCTTACATGACGCTGGAACTGATTAATGAAACACAGAAGATTTTTTTATTTATTTAAAATTCATTGTACCATCTTCAAAGTAGGCCCTTTTCGAAAAGTACAATTATCTTCTTCTTCTTAGGTGGCGACTAGAATAGACATTCTTATCTATTATACGCCGCCCGTAGAAAACAATTCCAAGCGTTTCGATCTTCTGCGCTTCTCCTACAATTTGTCACATCAAACTTCGACGGTATTTCAAAAACGTGGTCCTTCCAACGAAGCTTTGGTCGCCCTTTTCTGCGCCGTGCATCGAGTTCGTTGTCGAAAACTTTCCGTGCTAGAGCATTTGGGCCCATCTGCACAACATGACCCAGCCAAAGCAATAGCTGTATGTTAATGCGTTTGATCACGTCAATGTCGGCATATAGCTCATACAGCTCATTGTTCATGCGACACCGATACTGTCCGTCAACGATGATGGATGGGTCCATATATTTTCCGGAGTATTTTCCTCTCGAAAACTGCCAGTACTGAATCATCCGCTTGCGTTATAACCTAAGATTCTGCGCCATATAGCAAGACGGGTAGAACCAACGTTTGGTACAGTCGGACTTTTGTTTGTCGAGAGAGGGCTTTATCATTGAACCGCTTGCTTAGCCCGTAGTAACATCTGTTAGCAAGCAATACTCTTCTCTTTATCTCCATGCTGACATCAATTATGTACAATTATGCCAAAGAATAATCCTGCGTTTTCGACATGGACCAGTATTAGTCCATGAAATAGTAGTCTGCGTTTTGAATAGAGAAAAGGGTCGGCCGGAGCCATATTAAGTGAATACGTAGTTGTTCGATTATATTTGTTGAGAAATTTGTTCACAATGACCGCATTGTGATGTGGTGTGCTATCGCGGTGCTGAACTCATGGGTTTCCTTTCCAAAAATCTGGCCTTTTTCAATGAATTTGCTTTGTCAAACACTGCATAATGCCTACATAATATTTTTTGTTTACCGATCTTGCAAAAATTCCGACTATAAAACACTGCGATAATCAAAGAAAGCCGCCAATGTTACCCTGACTTTTGATCGACGTGTTTATTTGAGTTTCGGGTTCGTATCAGTTTGAACGGACCATTTAAAAGAATTGTTTCAATATGTCAAAATTCTAAATCCATCGCCAGTTACAATGCGTTTTATGAATGTGGGGTCAGTATACCACATTTTCAGCGTCTATGCCATTGGGTTTTTGAAGAAAATTTAGTTCATTCGGAACAAGTTGAGCAGCAACACGTTTCATACACAAATAATAGTATAAAATGTTATGAATTGATTCTTGTTTCTGTGTTAAAATGTTATGAATTGATTCTTGTTTCTGTGTTAAAAGAATCAATTTATAACATTTTATATGATTATTTGTGTATAAAACATGTTGCTGATATCTGATATCTCTTTTAAATTTAAGTCATCATTTTCTTCGCTTTATCGATGTCAACTTCAGTTAAAGATGTTGATGACCAATCAGTGTGAACCACCACTTCTCGAGTATTTTTGTATACACTGTATCACCTGTGGGCACGGTCGATTCATCGTAAATATTTTCTAACATTTTCAACACTACATTTGCAATAAAAAAATTTGAGATAAATTATTTGTTTCGGTATTTATCCATTATAAAAATAGCAAAACAAATTTGAGACGAACTGACAAAATCGAACATTGTAAATGAATCAACAAATATTTATTTATTCATCAATTTCTATTTTATCTCCTTCAAAGTAGCCCCATCAGATATAATACACTTGTGCCAGCGTTTTTTCCAATCTTGGAAGCAGTTCTGATAAGCACTTTTTGGTATGTCCTTGAGCTCTCTCAGCGATTCGGTTTTTATCTCCTCAATTGTCGCAAAATGCTGTCCTTTCATGGGTCTCTTCAATCTTGGGAACAGGAAAAAGTTGCAAATCTGGTGAATATGGTGGCTGAGGCATGATAACGGTATTGTTTTTTGCCAAATAATCTCGCACAAGCAAAGATAAGTGAGTTGGTGCACTATCTTGATGCAAAAACCATGCATTTTTTCACAATTCCGGCCGTTTTTTTCCGTACTGCTTCATGCAAACTGCGCATAACGTCGAGATAATACTCCTTATTTACCGTACGACCTTGTGGCAAGAACTCCTGATGCGCTACACCATTGTAATCGAAGAAAATAGTGAACAAAACCTTGACTTTTGATCAAACTTGGCGTGCTTTTTTTGGTCTTGGCTTTCCTGGATTCTTCCATTGGGACTATTGGGTTTTGGTTTCGATGTCATAACCATATGCCTATGATTCGTCCCCAGTTATGACCCTTTTATTCAATAATATCTGAGCGATGCTCATGCGATGTTGTTTTTGGTCAAAATTCAGCAATTTTGGAACGAACTTCGTTGCCGCACGCTTTATGCTCAAAATTGCCGAAAATATTGCATGGCATGAGCCAACCGACATGCTGACATCCTCAGCAACTTTTCTAATTGTGATTGGACGATTTTCCATAACAATTTTCTTCACTTTCTCAACATTTTCATCGGTTGTTGATGTGCTGGGGCGTCCAGAGCGAGTGTCGTCATTCACATTCATCCACATTCGTGATTGATTTCATGTATATTTTGCAATTTAGATGGTACCAATAGCATATTTTTGGTGTTCCGCATTAAATCGATGAATCAGAAATTTGGTATCTGCACTCTTTTCTAATACGAAACACGAAACACTAATGTGCAATTAGAGTCAAAAGTCAAACTGTTCGTTTGACGATATTATTTTTTTACATTAATGAAGCTTCAAGTTTTGAAAGAGTTCGTTAGTCCTAATAGATTTCTGTTATCTTTCATAAGAAATTTTTCCTAAACAAATATCTACTTTTTATACAAAAGCGTTGTTATTTGTTAAAATATTATCGCGATTGTGAATTTACAACAACATCATTATCTTTGTTCAAAAACAACAGAGCTTATTTGCTTTAGTTGTATCAGCATTATCTTAAATGATGCACTTGCAGAAAAGTACATAGAAGATATATCACAGTATGTTATATTGCACTTATGTACACAACTATATGCACATATGTACTCATATCCGACAACACTGGTTTGTATTGTATAGAAAAAAAAAACTCTATTGAAACTCTACATGATGACATGGACGTTATGATTTCTGTGTTGACTTAAATGCTAAATGAAAGAAGGGATGATTGTAGGAATAGCGCGAGGGGAAGGCAGCTAACTGTCATATTTGAAGGGCGATTTTTTAATCGTAGTTTTTTTTAAATCGAATAAAACACTCAAATTCGCACCATATATTAAAATTTTTTATTGGAATCGATAAATTGGTCTTTGCCATTTAATTTTTAAAGATAATTCCATGTAAATGTTGCCCGCGGCTCCGTCTCAAAATGTCCTTTCGGAGAGTTCAATTTTTCGTCATTTTTTCAAACATTTCGATCTGTATTCTACGAATAACGCGTTTGTGTTATCCTGTAGGGCTTCAATAGTGTTCGGCTTGTCTACATGGACTAACGACTCGCCATAACTCCACAAGAAATGATCAAGAGGCGTTAAATCGCAAGATCTTAGGGCCAACTCACAGGGCCAAATCGAGAGATAAGCTGCTCAATTCATTCTTCAACATATCCATTGTTTAACGAGCAGTGTGGCTTGTTGCATCGTCCTGATGAAACCACATTTCAACCAAGTTCAACTCAGCCAATTGGGGCAAAAAAAAAAAATCGCATATCATGGCTCGATATCGTTCTCCGTTGACGGTAACGTTTCTTCTACGTTTGAAGAAATATGAACCGATGATGCCACCAGCCCATAAACCACACCAGACTGTCGTTTTTTCGGGATGCATCAGTAATTCATGTATGACATGTGACTGTTCATCACTTCAGATGCGTCAGTTTTGCTTGTGTAAGTATCCGTTCAGCAAGAAATGAGCCTCATCGCTGAATTTTTCGATAAAACAGTGGATTTTCATTCAGCTTTCGCAAGGCCCATTCACTAAAATTTCGACATTGTGGTAGGTCATTCGTCATTCCATGATGAAATGGCAGAGTGTACTGTACACTTTTCACTTTGACAGATGACGTTTGGACGCCATTACCAAGCAGTGCTGCCAACCTGAAACACTTAAATTTTAAAAAATCACCATACATAATGTCTGACATAACTTGCTACTCTCTAAATGGACTGGTAAAATGAAAAGATTAATAAAAATACTTTATCGAATAAATATTCTTTAAAACGAATTTGTTTTACGCCATTTTGTATATCATATTAAAAGATATTGCACATTCTCATAACATTTTCAATCAATAGTTATCATCGCATTATCAAGCTGTATCTGTACATACGATATCGATACTTTGCATCAATATTTTGTTGATACCTGTACTATCGAATCGAATATTTAAAAGGCTATATTGTTGACACATTGAAATCCATAGAGACCCATAAGACCCTACAGGATATACGTATACGAGTACGTATACCATCTGTCTTCAAGACAAAAACATTTTCATCTTTGCTCCTTGAACATAATATTACTATTTCTATACAGTCTTACTGTTTTTTAATTTAAATTACGCGGTCATATTGAATCTCAGACAAATTTTTTTGCGTTTGATTTTGTATGACGGGAGAAGTGATTTAAGCGATTTTTACAATGTGTGATTTTGTTGAGCAAAGAAGTTGAATTAAATGTTGTTTAGGAAATAACATTCTTGCTGCTGATATGTCTACAATGTTGTAGACAATGACTTCAATCAACAGACTTTGTCGAGAAGAGGTGAAGAAGAAAAACCGCCCTATCAACCTCTGCTGATGAAAGTCACATCTAACAAATTCGAGATTTAGTGTCCAAAATTCATCTATTAACAATTAAGGACTTTGCTGATGATGTTGACTTTCCAAGCGCATCATTAAACTTTATTTTTAAAGATTTTTTTAACCTCAGACGAGCAAAATCTCGATTTGTACCAAAAAAATTCGCACTTTTTGAGAAAAGGACGGTCCCATTGAAATCTATGAAAAGATAATATCTGGCTACTGGCGCGATATAAAAAACATTGTTATGGGAGGTGACTTTAGGACCTACGCTTAAATGTCTGTCATCTGAAGTGTTATTTGTTTAATGAAAGGTTTGCCATTTATGAATATGGATCGTTTAACAACCGAAGAACGCGTAAAAATAGTTAAAATTTACTACAAAAGTGGTAATTTAAACGTGGGTACATTTGGTGGTCCTCATAATGAACCCAATGTGTAAGAAATTGCCAAGATTGTGCAGAAATGTTAGAAAACTGAAAGCGTTACAGATGTGGTCAGGCCTGTGCATCATCGCGATGTACGCTCTGCCAAAAACATCGCTCCTGTGAAAGTGTGACGGATAATCCGAATACCAATTCAGAGCCCCATACGGCCATAGTATGATAACCGATTTTTGTTGGCTTGCAATTGAAGATTATGAATTGGACGATATGTGGTTTCAACAAGACGGTGCCACAAGCCACACAATTTGACTGATTTTATTGTATATGAAGTTTCCAAAACGAGTAATTTCACGTTTTGGCGACGCCAATTGGTCACTAAAATCTTGCGATTTGACGCCGTTAGACTTTTTTATAGGGCTACATCAAAGACGCGGATAATCCCCAGACGTTGGAGCATTTGAACAAAAACATTCGTAAAATTATCGCCGAGATGCCGCCCGAAATGTGTGAAAAAGTGGTGGAAAACTGCCTCAAAAAGATAAAATGCTGCAACCAATCCAGAGACGGTGGTTCAAATGACATTGTATTTTGTACATAATGGCAAGGACCAAGCATTATATTGAGATAAAAGCTTCATTGAAATCATAGCTTTAAGTGTGTTTTATTTAACTTTACTTTTGAAACCGAAAAATGTTTAACCCGGTATTTGGCTTTAACACTTTGACTTTCATCTTTACTTTTTTTGGGTTTTGGCCGATAACGCTTTCGTGGTAAAAGTCAAACATCTCTAGAATACTGACAAGAAAAAATTATAAATTTTGTTTAATTTATAAATATTGTTGAACATTATTTAAATCTGGCTTCAAAAGCTCAAGAATGTTTTCAAAAATTAGTTTTTTGGCATTTGAACTACAGTAAATTTTGTTAAACTTATAAAAGGTACAGACATAGATCCTTTTTCTCCGCCGAAGTGATCAATTTTGACACCCTGCATTGATACTGTGCGTTTAAAAGGTAAAAGTGTATGAAAGCCTCTGTCCTTTTCTACGAATTCACTGTATGTATCATGTCAGTCGAATCAACAGTTTCAGAGATGATCATGTTTCTGTAGACATACAAAAAGTCCGAAAATAACGTTTTTCTCTAATTCACCTGCTAGTTTCGTAAAAAATTTATATGCTTCTCAATAAAAAAATATGAAACCAACTTAAAATAAGTGCAATTCAAACCGTTTGATCCAGACAATTGCTGGTCACCTTTAATTTGTTTCTTAGTGCAATTCTTGTAGTTTCAAATAAGTTCCAAATCCATGCATGTAAATTTATCACATGTGGCAAAGCCTTTCATACTAAGTTCCTGGGACTAGATGGAAACTTTGAATGGGCATTTATATTGTCCTATTCTAATGCGAAACAAATGGAATACAAATCTTGCTAGTAATTTAATTTAGGTTCATTTTCAACAGTATTATTTAAAAGGTTATCATTTTGTGCATAATTAACACAGTCTGACAATTATACTCATAACATATAATGGATTTCTAACGAGCTTCCCTTAAAATGTTGATCCTTTTCATTCAAGCCACATGGAAAACAATGTTAGCCCTTCAAGTGGAACCACCACTTTACCAGACATACTACGTCTCCACCATAATTATGTGTCAAGGGGGAGGAGCCTCTGTGTGAGCTCAATTGGGGAACGTTTTCATTTTGTAAAACAGTTAATGACGAAAAAGATTGTCTCCTTCATTACCCCTAGATTGTGTCTAGAATCATTAGCTGACGTTGGCGGTGGCAATGGAGGTGAGGTTAGTGGTTGGTGTTTTAAACTCCTCGACTTGCACAGGTAAAACACGTGTGCCTGTTTGTATAAGCGTGCATTCATACAGCTATCCCTCCTATGTGTTTCTGCGTTATTACCATGTAAGTGTGTTTAGAACGTGTTTGTAGTGATGTTATGTTCCTCATTTCAATAGGTAATGGCGTACTCTTGTGTTGTTTCCACCACTGCCAAGAGCCGTGGCATTGATGTTAGATTAAAAGATAAGTGTGCCATAAGAACAGTCTTCCTTTTCATTTCTATTTGGCATCCTCCACAAACATTTTACCCCTGTAACCCACCCTTATTTCTTTGTATTCTATTGACTTCCTTAAGATGGGATATTGTATTTATATATGAACCTTCTTTTAGGGATGGCATCTCCCGAATTCCTATAAATACTGAGGTTGTTGCCAGTGGAAAAACAGTATCTACTAGATACTCATTAGGAAAACATAGGACTTGGAAAGCAAAAGGAAAGAAATTTGTGCAATAAAATTGTGCGAAAAGTTTGGTGAAGCTACCTATGTTTACAAAAGATACTCTTCTATATTCAAGAAAACGTTTGATCTACTAAAGCTGCCCTTATTTGTGATGACGGCAACTATTGAAAAGCTTTCCAACTTAGAGACTCCTCGCAGCAGAAAATCCTCTCTTTGAGTTTATGGCATTGGGTGACTTGAGGAAGTTTTGAAACTTTTATTTAAAACTGTGATATTTATTCTACACCCTATTATTGTGATATCCGCTTTAAGTGGAAACTTTTGTGATTACCAAACCTTCCAGCCTTTTCCTCTCGTGGCGAAAGAACGAATAATTAACTGACTGAAAACACAACTATGTGAAGCACTCTACAGGGAGAAAGAGATATTTGCAACTATTTTCGAGAAGGTGCCTTTCTGAAAAGCTTTGATAATGATCTACTGGTTATAATCCATAATAACTCTATTTTATAGCAAAGCTGTGATGTTTCTAGCTGTGATATATTTCAACCGTCGTGCTCTTGCTTGGTGTCCTCCTGAAAAGCAACAATGATGACTTCAAATCTTTCGACCTCTTCCAGCAGTAAAGAAAATAACGAAGGATGATGACGATCAAACTCCGGCGACTACAGTACTTTCTGTGGTCATTTCCAGGAGGTGCTTTTCCTGTGATAACGATCTGTGGTTGATAATCATTAATATATCTGTTTGGAGCTGACAGTAAAGCTGTGATGGTTGTAGCTGTGTCACTTTTCAACTGTCTAGAACAGCACCGAAGGTGGCTTCTACTTTTCGTAATAGAAGGAATGATAGAGTGATGATTTCTGATGATGTAGCTTCGATAACCATGTTCAAGAAGGTTATATTTTTCAAACCAGTGGTAACAGTCTTTGGGTGATAATCAATAGCGCTGCTGAGCTGTGTGATGTTTGTAGCTGTGATATTTTTCAACAACTCTACTTTATCGTGGTGCCCTGGGCTCCACTTCTTGTAGTGAAAGACACCACTATGGTAGTTTTTAAATATGCAGCAATAAAGTGATATTTGCCATTTCTTCGAGCGTGTGATAACGAAATGTATTTGTGATCTATGAGTGATAATAACATCTACCTCTGTGATATTTTGCCCATAAAATGGTTCATTAATACATGATACTGTGCTGTTTTTTAACTCTGTGTTTCAAAAAAATCTTCATTTTAAAACTGTGAGTTGCTTATAAAGCACCGTAAAATTTTTTCAACATCTTCTATTAATGATGGAATAAGGAATGATAGTATTTTAGAACCGTCTCATCAGAACTCTTGGCAAAGTTTTCGCTTGCAGAAAAATTCGAGAAAATTTTGAATGAAGAGTAAGAATTTGTGATAATTATTAACTGGAGCTTTTTTGTAGTTATTTCACTTATAATAACAATTAAAAGTTTTTAGTTAAGGTCAGCGAAAAGATTTAATATTGTTAATTTCGGAGAAAGTTTTGACTGAAACCAAGCATACTGTGATCATTTTTTAAATTGTTGAATAGTTTTTAATTAATTCTGTAGCTTTATGGCTTTTAGGCGTGAAATTTTGTGAGTGGAAAACTGGCATAGTAACTAATTGTGATTTAAGCGTAAATATTTGTGATGATCATGTAATATAAAATTCAATATAAACAAAAAAAGCTTTAATTATTTTAGATTTATAGGTATTTGTCAGATATTTTCTACAAAGTATAATTTTTCATCATCACAATAATTGAGCTGAAATTTTAGTGTTTGCTTGTAAAAGCTTTAATATTTTAGCTTTAATATTGAAACTGTGATACTTTTCTTGTAAAAGCTTTAATATTTTAGCTTTAATATTGAAACTGTGATACTTTTCTTGTGAAAGCTTTAATATTTTAGCTTTAATATTGAAACTGTGATACTTTTCTTGTAAAAGCTTTAATATTTTAGCTTTAATGTTGAAAC
>JAHXMU010000733.1:1229154-1260097 GCA_019455685.1 Philornis downsi | reverse complement strand
ATACTTTTCTTGTAAAAGCTTTAATATTTTAGCTTTAATGTTGAAACTGTGATACTTTTCTTGTAAAAGCTTTAATATTTTAGCTTTAATATTGAAACTGTGATACTTTTTTTTGTAAACATATTTCAAAATTCTGTGATATTTTAAAACTGATGTTTACTTTATGTGATCATCATAAGCTACTTTGTTGCAAGCTTTAAAGGTTTACTAAATTTCCATATTTTTCAAGTTTTGCAAAATTTCTTAAATTTATTGAA
This sequence comes from Philornis downsi, assembly GCA_019455685.1. NCBI lineage: Eukaryota > Metazoa > Arthropoda > Insecta > Diptera > Muscidae > Philornis > Philornis downsi. The sequence continues at coordinate 1,259,840 of JAHXMU010000733.1, read as the reverse complement.
TTTCTAAATGTTGTGGAATTTATAACTTTATAAATGGATTAAATTGAAAATTTTGTAAATTTTCTGAATTTCGTTCAACTTCCTAATTTTGTTAAATTTCAAAAAGTTTTCTTAGCTTTTATTTAACCTTTTCTTTGCCTTAATATTGATTTATTTTAAACCCATCTTTCAATTTTACGATATTTCTGTAATTAATATAAATTGTGATATTTTTTTCCTTTTAAAAAACAACAACAGCTTTAAGAAATTTTGAAGATTGCGTAAACTATATAGTTTTCAAAAGGTGTTAAGCTTTAGTTTAGCTTTTTCATACTTTATCGCAGTTTAACTTTTTGAAAACTTTTGAGATTTTGATTGTCTTGTGATTTTTTGAATTTTGTTGAAGCTTTAATTTCAACTTACTGTGATAATTTAGCTTTATTTTACATTATTTTTTATAAATTTTGAATTTTTGTATAATTTATATAAAAGCTTTTATCTGTGGCGTAGCTACATTCTTAGAATTTAAGTAAACTGTCTTCCATTTTTTTCTCAATCTCTTAATGATGTGAGAACTTAAATTTTAGATTTATTTTTAACCTTAGTTGTATTCTTCTATGGCTTTTATGTAACACAAGCGCATTTTTGTAATTTCTAACTTTGTGGTTTTATTCAATTTTAGGTTTAATCCAATATCTTCCCGTTAAATAAGTCAGATTTAAATATACAATTTTTGGTTTTTAAAATTCTGTAGTTCCATACTTTAGGTAAGAATCTATTAATTAATTTTAAAATCATTTTTAAATCTTTAATTGATAGGTATTTCTGTATGTTAATTTTATTCCAAAATTAAGTTTGTACATTTCTTAATATTTCATTTAATCCAAGTCTTCCATTTATCTATTTTCGACTTAATGATAATTATTTTAAACATTTCTTTCGATAATTTAATAATTTTAGTTTTAAGTTTCATTTCATAGACTATAAATTGTGTTTATTTGTTTTGATTTAGGATTAAATTTAATTAACTAATTGATACGAGTACTTAGTTAATTCTACTTTTTAATAGTTGTAATACAAATAATTGTAGTTCTCAATTTTTTATAAGAAAAAAATAAATCATTTGGAACTAAACAAAAAAATAATACATTATTATCCGGTTTTTTTTTATTATTACTGGGAAATTTTTTATTTAGGGTTCATTTTTAAATTTTCAATTCGAACACACTATTACCTTAAATAGCTGTCGAAAGTTCTGGAAGTCTGGCATCTTGGAGAAATTTTTTGAATTTTTTTTCCTTTTTTTGATTTACATTAAGAAACGAAACAACATAAAATTAGTTTCCTTTCGGCTTTCTTAATCGAAGTATCAGTTTCGTAATATTCTGATAGAAAAATTTAATGAAATTTGGAAAATTTATACAAAAAATTATAATTTATTTATAAGCTCACAGTTGAGGGATGTGGCGAAGTTAGATCGCAATTACTACCATTGGGAGAGCCATCACAGAATTTCTTTTGCAGTGGCATATGTACAGTCTCGGTCAAACATGACCAGAGATAGTAAGGAACTTCACAGCTTGAGAATTAGCCATTAACAAATCAGCCATTGTTTGGTTCACAGGAGGCCGTCAATGCCCCAAAACTTTTCATAAATATGATAGAATCTTTCAAAGACTAATATCAAAAGTGACATATCCTAATTGTTAAGCAGTTTCAAACATACGACTATTTCTCCATTTTTTTTGGATTAATTTTGATAATTAGGAAATGTTGGAAAATATTACTTTTTTCAAAACAAACTTCGACCACTACATTTGTGTTGGTATAAATGTTCAATACTGATATCTTTAAGAAAGATATTTTAATTTTTATAGGGATTTAATGACGTCCCAAGAAAGGATCATCTTGTCAAGAAAACAATATTAAGCCAATAAAGGAAATTGAGGTAGGCACATGAAATGGATGAGGACCAATGAACAAAACTAAAAATGGAGAACGTACCTATCACTGGTTAACGTTCTTTGTCCAAAGTCAATGTAGTTGGGGTTGCAAAGGTATTGTGAACAATTAATATGCGTATAAGGACCCTATAATTATAATACTACCACAGACATTGCGGACATTACGGACTTGTACGCCGTAAAACCTAAACTGAAGGAGTGTAGAAAAACAACCACTAACGTCGCCTCTACTATTGCCATTTGTCTTCATACATTGTTCATTATGAAAAAGAGATTAAGATGGAGAATTCCCTTTTGTGCCACTGAAGGTGCAATCAAATGAACGTAGAGTTTTCCAACTAATATCTTCAGCTCCTCCCTCCTTTCTCGAGTGATAATTATGATGAATTTTGAGAAATAGTTATTGATTACTAGATAATCATAGTTTAATGGACAGAAAATAAGTAATTATTTATAGTGAACAAAATAAGCCAAAATCATAAATTAATGAAAGAATATTTTAGAAATGAAGACGGTTCGATTTCCCTTTTGCAGGCAGTGATTTTACAATTCGTCTAAAAAATGAATATTTGATTATGAATATGAATATTTGATTATGAATACGAAATCTAGATCGATGCAAGTGCAACATGATCGTGGGTTCAACCACCAATCGTTATTTGAACATTTAAACATTTTAATTCAAACATTACTCTATTGGCAAGTAGCAGTATAAAATTCTTTGTAAATGATATGAAGACAAAATTTTTCATCAAATATTTCTGAACTCTGGCTCGTAGTATCTATAAGAATATCTGCAAAATAAAGTTATTATGCTAGATTGTTATTATCTGAATTTTGTTTAATCCCTGAGCGAAGATAGGAGGCTTTTCGCAAGGCTTACTGTTACTTAAGAACAATTCCTTGAAATCAATTTTTCAATTTTTTATGGAGATAGCGGCTCAAATTTAATTACCGCCTCAGTATTAAAAAACGCAACTAAAATTTAGGTGTTTCTCTTGCAAAATATTAAACTCAAATATTTTGCAAGTGTTTATTAAAACTAACTTAAATGAAAAATGTCCTTTAAACCTAAAGCAAAACAAACAAACCGGAAGACAATGATTACTATTAATAAAAATCATACTTAAAACTAAAATCGAAACTACAAACTAAAAATGGGAAGACATAAGACATTAAAATCTAGTTACATATACATTTTTTCTAATTTTCATTTTCTATTGAACTTAAAAAACTATTAAAGCTGTAGAGTTTTAAAGTGCGTCCAACACTATTGCCACTTTTCCATTGATAGGAGGGAGGAAATGTTTTACACCAAGTTTAACACATGCACTCTTGAAGGATATTGCCAGGCCTAGGAATTAACATCGCACAGCAAAAGGATTTCTCGTTAGTTCTTCTCCTGAGGGTAGATTATAACTGTCGAAGACTACAGTTTAGATAACCTTGCAGCAAATTAATATTTGAGACTGGTATCTTGGTTAAGACGAAAAATTCTTTGTTATTCTTCTCTTAATACCAAGAGACCAACGATTTAAAGAAAATCCTTGGTTTTCTGAATACAAAACCATTGCAGACAATCCCGTGTGTTTCTGTTGGTGTTGTGAGTTAGACTGGCTAGTGCTGGTCCAAGGTCAACTATTTATACTTGCATTTCTTTTGTTAAACCTGTAGACAGATAGTTTTTCTCGTTCCCACCACCATTAGAGCGGCTAAATTGTTGTTGGTTGGGATTTCTATTCATTTTCTTGTCTCATTCTAAACTACGTTCTATTTATTGCCCTCTACATAGTCTATACAATGTTATTGTTGTTGCTGTTGTTGTTGTTTTATGTAACTTTATTTTTGTAATATTTCTCCTCCATGACGGTGGTGTTTTTAGATTTTTCTAACCGAAAAGAACAAAAAAAAAAGGAACATGAAAAGGAAACAATTAATTCATAGTTTTTATGGTTGGGATTGATTTGTACAACTTTAGATAATTAATTCAGTTGTTAGACAAAAATTGAAAAATCATTAAAGAAATAATCAAAATAAATGTAGGGGAAATATGCCCAGTTTAATTCACTTATTTTCCAGTTTTTTTGAACTTTGTATAGTTACTGTATCCAAAGAAAGGATTTAACAATGTAGGTGTGATAGATTGAATAATAATACCTTCAGATACGTCAAGACGACTGGATGAAAAGTCAGATCAATCACATGACAATTGTGTAATTAAACGATTGAGTCTAGTTTCATCAACTGCAATTTACTGTAGTTCTATTAAAAAAATTCATAAGATTTACATTTGTAAAGCAAAATGTAATGATGATGACGAAAATCACATTTTCTATAAAGACCTAAATTTCTTCTTTATTGTAAAATAGGGAGAAGTCATAACTATTAAAAAGACTATCAGCAATCATCGATCATACCAGGTCATTACTATGATCTGATATGAAACCACAAACATGAAATCTGTCACTTAGAAGATTATACAAAATAATATTTGTGGTTCAGCACAACTTGTAAACCGTATCGAATTTGCATTTATAATTTTGTTTTATAATTCGTTCTAGCAGAATACATAAACCAACATCGGAGAGGGTCGGATTAGTCGTAGCTATAGCAAATCTACGGTGGGACGGTACAACAATTCGAGCTATTTCAGAGATAAAGACATTTACATGTACAAAATTGTATATTTTAAATATATTTTAAGCGTTCTAGTGCTAGATAAATACATACATATACGACTACATACAGTTTTTGTTCCGAGTTCTTAGAAAATGCTAATTATCTGTGCGAAGGACAGTCCCTAAGCGAGACGAATGAATTTTACGTTCCAGGAAATTCACTGGTATACAGAGGAAAGAGTATTAGCTGTGTGCATTAAGAGTGCTACAACAACTAAGTACTAACTGATTTGAAAGTACAGAAAACGTGTCTAATATTTATAAGAGAATGCATGCATTCTCCCAAGAACTCACAACAGGCTTTTTTAGTTTGCTTAAAATGGTATTTATAACAGATTTTAAAGATGTCTCAACAGCTTGGCAACATTGAAATTAATGATGAATGTTTTTTACAAAATTGGAAATATTTCATAAAACTTAAATGCTTAGGCACTTAAATACTTGGGTAACCAAGTATTTATATTTAATATTTCATGTTTGGCTATTTAAAGAAATAAACAAATTGCACAATTTTTGTAGTTTATATTACATTTTTAAGTGCTCCTGAGAAGGAGAAAATATTAGAAGACCATTGTCTGGTTCGGCAGGTACGGGTTCACTTCTGACATGTATTTACCTCAAGAGATTTATAAAAAATATAAGAAATGCGGTGATTAGCTTTCGTTTCCAAAGTTTATTATAGATTGTACCTTGAATCAAATACAGGATTATATGTGCAGCCAAACTTGCCTTACACGTATGGGGGGAGTATCAGAGCTGACTTGAGCAAATCAAATAAATTCTCTAATAGCTCAGTCAACTTAAAGTTTACTCTAAAGCACTTAATCTCATTACAATTGAGAACTTTACATGTAAACGTCTCAATTGCAGTGGAGATGATAAAGTTAGGATTTATATCTTAGAATTTGCAAACGTGGGTTCTGGGCATAAACAACCATTTAGGGTCTCGATTTGCTATTTACAATTCCTTGATCCAAAATATGAAATCTACATTCACACATGAAGTCTCAAAATAACACTTCTGGAGAATTTATGTTCGAAACTAGAGCTAACACACAGTGTTATTAATACAAGACTGTTTCCAACCGCACTTCGAACCAAACTTGTAGCAATAAATTGCGTTTGCTTTATTGCTAAAATAGTTTGGCATTGCAATAACGACCACTATGGTATATCAATAATTTTACATATATTCTTAAATGTTGGCTGCTTCTTAACTCTGTAAGCAATGCCATGAATTGAATGACAAATGAGTGAATAAAAAACTATGGCAAAAGCATATACCCCAACTTAAAGGACTTGCTCTAAAGTCATTTCCTTGTCCATATGAAGTAGCATTTCTGTTCAAAATGCAACTAAAGTGATTAAATTATAAAATTCAATTGATTTATGTAGATACGCAATGCTGGGAGCAAACAACCACCTGACTTCGAGCCTATAACTTTCCCTTATGAATCATAGATAGATAGCGAGTGTCTCATAGGTCCTGCCAAAACTTCAGTAAACCATACACCATCCTTGTATTTATTTTTGTCATATTTTTTATTTTTTCCCCACTTCAATTAAGTTTGTATTTCTCTAGTATTTACGTTGTGGTATTAGTATTTATGCTGTATATTTTTCCATTTATTTTTGTGGTCACCCTGACTTTAACCGAAAATATTTCCCCAGTGCCAACTTTAAATTGACGCTCTTCCTGAAAAGCGCCATAAACCGTGCTAAAGCCATTTGTTTTTTTATAACTTTTGTGGGGTTTTGTTGTTATTTTGGATGTAACCACGCCAATATTACCCTTAAATTACAGCATTTTTCCTTCTTTGCCAATTTGTATAAGTACAGGGAAATGCTACACTCTTTTCCTCAAAAGCCAAGTTTGTGTCTTAAGTCTTTTGTCTCTTTATAACTTTGATGTTTGCAAAAGTTTTGGAGGGTCGTTGAATGTTATTTACAAAACATTTTATTTAGAATGTGATCTCCTCTGACTAAAAAATATTTTCCGGACATTTTTCCAAGCAAAATAAACAGACTGAAAGAATTCGAATTTAAAATCCAACTTAAATCCAAAATCCGGATCACATTCTTACAATTTAGCTTGCAATTAAAGTTATATCGTGTGAAATTTTTTAAGATAATATTACAAGACGCTACGTAATTACACATTATATAAATTTTCATTAAATTTGGAAATGTTGTTTTTAATATCACAGTTAATTTATTCAATTTTTGCACAATTTTACAACAAATTCTACATGGAAGAAATATAAAGTAGTTATTTCCTAAGGATTTGTAATATTAACAGTGCACAGGTGTGGAATAAGCCTCAAGACTTAATTTGTTATTTGGCAGGTAGGTTGCCGAGCAAAAGTTAAACTAAATACAACAAGAAGCCAGGATATTTGTAACCGAAGTCTTGAACTTTAAGTTACCTTTAAAGGTGCAGCAATGATGATGATGTAGACGGCAGCGTAGCAGAAGATGATGATGGTGATTGAAACCCTCAAAAAGCATTCAAACCCAGGATACTCTTTGTTAAAATGTACCGATTTTATTATATGTAGCCGCTGGAATATAACCAACCGGACAATTACAAATAATTGGTGACTGGGGAAGTTATGACCTTCCATTTGCCTCTTGAGTAAAACGGTGGGGCTAAGATGATGATGTGGGCGTTTTAAAGGCTTCTAAAGGGAGTACAAAACCAAGGACTCTTTCACTGCCATTTTTTAGTTCTAACTCTAACCTTAAAGTTTAAGCAGTTCAAGTTAACACAGATTTGCCATCCATTTGCCTCAAGGGTGAAACGTTGTTGGCGATGGTGATTTTGACGAAACTGAACTGATATTGGCGTTGTAAAGGCTTCTTCTGCAAAATCAAGGACCTTTTCATTGCGATTTTCCAGCTCAAGTTCCTTTAAGCAGCTCAAATTAACACAAATTTGGAATGCAGTAGAAATCTTGCATATTAGCTTTCTTTTCCGGAACTTTCCAGAATGAAACTAAGTTTTTAAAGATGTGGTTACAACTGATTTGTTTGCTAAACCAATTCTAACATTTATTTCTATTTTTTTTTTGTAAAGCATTCTCGAAATATCCTTATCATTTTTCCTATCTAGTAGAAACACTACACGTGAATCAATACCACCAAAAAAGATTTAATCTTCTACTACAGGGTAGTTTTTTCTACCGTTTATATCTTTGCGAGAGTGGTCTCCGGATATGCAATCAACCCCGATGGATGTCAGTAAACTGCAGGTACGAGTTGACGTCTGTTTATCATTGACTATTAGCTACATCGATATGTTGTGTTATCTTTCACATAGTCTATTATTTTAGTTTTCTTTTAAAGCGTTTCAATTTATTTTCAGTTTTTTTTTGTTTGTTTGTGAAATGTGAGAATTTTCTTCTTAAAAAGGAGTTCTAGTCACGTCCTTGAAGATTTTTGTTTTTTTGTTCGCTTTATTTTTTTTTTTGTTGATTAATATAAATATTTGTTCTCGTGTAAGCCACACTTTTGTCCTTATAATCGAGTATATATTTAGAATCGTATGTTGAGACAAATGCAGGGAGTCGTGTTTGAAAATAATATCCTTGCATGGAGGAGTTAGATGAATGTGTTAACCAAAATCACAGCAGTTTGAATTAATTTTTCACATTTTGAAGGTTGAGAAAGGATTTAATTTTTGTCTTTAGAATTGGAAATATATTTTGAGAATACTCTATTTAGTCAAGTACAGGGAGCAGGGATGAATACGATTTCTTTGCATGGAAGGCAGTTCGTTCTTCACTTTTGAAGATGGAAAGAGAATTTCATTCATTTTGATTTCTGTAGAATCAAACATACGAGTATACTCGTATTTCAAACTCTATATTGAGTCAAGTGCAGGGAGCAGAGATGAAGATGATTTTCTTGCATGGAAGATTAAGATGGAGGTGTTAACAAAAATCTCGGCATGTTGAAGAAGTTTTTGCTATCTTTTGATACAGAAAGAGGATGTTAATACAATGCTAACGTGACTTCACCTAACAGCAATACATCCCTACTTGAGATTAATAAAATTAAATAATTTGTTTCATAGAAGAAAACTAGTTTAAGGCAGGATTTTGTAATGGAGAGGAAAGGTTTTAGCAGTATCCGCATCGAAACTACAAATTTGTTTTGAAAAATGTGAAGAACATTTTAGAAATGTGTTTCCAAGGCTTAAATTTCTTTCGCTTCATTTCAATTTTATTATTATCAACGACATAAACGAAACTGAAAATGACTTTTTGGCCAAAAACTATAAAGTTGCGTCAGATAAATGAATTCAGTGATTTCCGTAGAGATGTTGGTTCTTTGGCAAATTAACGTAGAAATATTTGGTAACGCAATAATGTTAAGAAGACTTTGTATCAGAATTGGATATATTGAAAACACTATATTTGCGTTAGGTTCATAAGGAATTGTTTACAGTCAAATTACACCAGGTTACTAACAAAAGTTTGCTTGGTTTAATGCCATGTTTCACTTATTAGAATTACATATTAATTTCCATAGTTTTACGATATGTCTTTTTAATTTCATGTATTATAAATATCCGAAAAATTTAATAAATGGAATATAAGAAAATATAAAATGCAGTGTCGAAAGATGCGACAAGGCAGCAATGGATTGGACTCGACGATCTATATTGATTTAGGTGTGAGTTCAAGTCTGTGGAAATATTCAATAAATGCTAAGAATATTTAGAGTATACTTGCTATTCTTTGCAGCTATAAGAAAATGGATCATGAAATTCCAGACCCATCAGTTTATTGGGGAATCAAAATCCCATGAAGACAGATCAAAATCTTTAGCTGATGATTTAAACATCAGTAACTCTGACAGTTTGGCAAGAAGTTATTTTTACACACGTCGGAAAAGAGAACTAAATGTTCAGCAGTATGAGTCGGTGTGTTATAGTTTCCTAAGAAGCGAAAGAGCAATTATCCTTTTGCCTTTTTTTTCTAAAACTTGTGGTAAACAAGTTTTATTACACCATTTAATAGTTACGATCTAATCAATTTTCAAATAAGCTTTCTTGTGAATTGATTTCACATCATTATTTATATTGCTGACTTTTGTTGCTTAGCTTTGATAGATCGAATTATATTTTCTGTGTTACACGCCGAGAGTTGTTGTGTTGTTTCGGGATCGTACTTGTGAATGAAACATAGGACAGCTTCCCACATTCGGTGAGTTTATACGAATTCTATTTTTATTCTCACTCATTGGGGCATTAATTATAACGACGATACCAAAGCAGCATTTAGCTTTTATTTTTAATTGATTACTCGACTATCCGAAGTATTCGTTAGACACACTGAGGTGACCGCCTCTCAAAGAAAAATATGTGGCTATGTCAGGTGTTGAACCCACTACCAAGTGAACAGTAGCCCCATGTATCTACTCTTTCTCTCTCTCTATCTCTTTATTCTCTATTCTCTACTTTACTCCACTCTTTCTCTTTTATATACTTTTTAGACTATGTTTTCTAATATGCTAAAATTTTTGAAGCTGCTGGACATGCGCTCTTAAAATCATTCCTATTAACTGTTGCAATATTTTGAAATGTGGATGTATCAATAAAATAATGAACAAAGTCGAAATTTGAGTATTCCATTGAGATAATTTGTTCGCAATCTAGGCAATTGTTTTAACGTTAACTTTATAGTCATGATCTTCCTTAATTTCTCATTCCAACAGAGGTAGAATCGAAGAGTTTGGTATTATGGATATTTTTAATATTTATTGAGTTGGGACGAAATTTCTAATGTTAAAATACAATGCCGTTTTTCTACAATCCTTTATCACAAATGTTCTCTTAAACATTTTTTGTTTATTAAGTTTTGTTTTAATTTTTATAATTTGTAAATACTTTATTTCAGATCATGCTGATGAACGTTGTTTATGCACAACTTAAGAAATTTTCCAAACTTGGTACGTACAAATTGTTTATTGAAAACTAGATTTATAAATTAAAAATTTATCGTATTTTGAATATAATATATAATATTAGGTTTTGTTAAGAAGATTTTTATATTAGGCTGAACTTATAAAAATATATTACCTCTTCAACATTTGAATGTTTTATTACTGTAAAAAGGCAGGACTTCTTGTGAGAAAAATGTAAAAAAACTAACTTAAACATTGTTTTTAAGATATCCGAGTTTATCGAGCATGTTGCTAAAAGTTTCAAATGTCTTCAGCCAAACAATGTAGTAACATATTTTATCTTATAAATTTAGATTTTATTGAAATATGTTGCAAAAGTTGCATGTTAAAATATCGTGACAATTTTTGAACTTCTAATCTTTCTGGTTTTTGCATAATAACTGCTCAAATATATTTTACAGTATTTTGAAAAATTTACGAAATTGTTGTTATCAATACTTTAAAGGACTTTGGTGCATATTGCATGTTAATATAAGGACACAACTAGATAAGGTAACAAAATTTTCAAATGACCTTTTAAGTAATTTTTTTCAAAACTATTTTTTCAATATCAAAACTTCTAAATCGTATATCCCACGAGGCAGACTTTTTAAATAATCATAATGTTAAACCTGAAAAATTTTTGCGTAAATATGCAAACTTTGATTAAGGAACTTTCAGATGATCCGGAATTATAAATAACAGGTAGAAATGATAAAAAAGCTGGAAAGGCGCTAAAAGTTCAACCCTGTACTTTCCACCTTTGACTGCGGTCCACTGTATTGTGGACTATATCTCGGTTCGTCGTAAGTTAAATGGGAGTGCCTACAACGTTTTCTTTCCACTTGTATTAAATCGCCTTAGCCCCCTTTCTCGGCAGGATATCCACTGAAATATTTTTTTTGCTTTAATTTTTCAGAGCAGTAAATATAGAACAACGTCCATCGTCAAATAATGCGTGCCTCAAAATCACTCCATTGTCAATTTGTTTTACTTTTCCAGTAAAAAATCGTATTTTCTATTATTAAGATGTAGTAAAAACGAATTGATTTTTTTCCACAACATTGAAGGTTTTATTTAGCATAGGCAGAATAATTCGATTTTAGTCAAATATGCACCGTTTTGTGCGACAATTTGCAGAAATTTTGAAGGTAATTTCGTTATGACTCTTTTATAGAAACCCTCGCCCCTATTGGGACAGCTGATTTTTACAAGCTTCTTTCTCTTCAGGCGAATTTTTCACCAGTAAAATCATTTGTCATAGACAGGAACAGAACAGATGATAATCACTTGGAGCCGTGTCCGGACTATAAGATAGATGCATAAGAATTTCCCAACCAAACTCCCGGAGCTTCTGTTAAGTCTGATTTGTGTGACCTGGCGTTCTCTTGATAGAACATAATTCCTACCATGTTAGCTAAAGTTGGCCACTTCTGGGCTATTGTTTCCTTCAGATGGTCCAATTGTTGACAGTATAGAACCAAGTTAAGAGTTTGGCTGCAGGGCTGTAGCTCATAATACATCATTTTCTGGCAATTGCACACCTTCCTGATCGTCAATCCTGCCATTTTCGCTTGATTTTGCTGTAAATGACCTCATTCACTTTAGAAATGAGATGGAAATTGACTCGATGAGGTTTTTGCGTTAAGTTGTGTGGCATCCCTTGAACTATTTTTTGTTTGTTTTTGTATCCAGAATTATTCAAGTGATTCGAAACGGTATTTCATGCAATTTTATATAATCTTATTTTATCTACATTTTCCACAATTTGCTTCTAGAGTGTGGTGCATCTTTGACATCAAAATTGCCGGAAGGGAATTGACAAAATAAAAATTACATATAATTGCCCAGCAAAAGAAGTGCATCCGAAGAAGCTGAAATGCAAAGCAATTTTTGGACCAAAGTGGTGAAAATTTGCTTAATCACTAATGAATTTAACATAGGCTTGTCATAGGAAGGAAACCGATTCTTATGGTGTGTGTTTTTCACATTTTCATGGGAGTTATTATAGTAATGAAAGCAATGAAGCAATTTTTCATTTGACCAAAGAAATCCTGTTTTTGGATCAAAGTTTTTAGAGCGAAATTAGACCGTAGAACAGTGTTTCTATCAAATGTGATTATTTAGCAATCGAATCCAAGCAAATTAATAGTATTTAGATGTAATTCCATTTAATAAGAACTACATAGCTTAGATTTGGAAGCGTTATAAAAATATTTCTTCGGAATAAATAAATATGCATATGTTGCGTTATTGAAAGTGATGAAAATGTTATTCTTTTTGAATGACATTAAGTTGTTTTGCTGGGTGGTTGTTACACTACCAACAGTGGTAAACACTATTTACATTTTTAGTCATCTATCGAAGAAAAACTGTAAATAATGGCGATTTTTTCCTTGCTAGTGCCCATCTTTGATGTGGGCTCCAATAATACTGAGTCAAGAAGTCATAAAACCATCTATGTAAGTAATTTTATGAGTATGAAATCTTAGCTAGCTTGACATGATCGCAGTTATTCAACGTGGGAAACAGATTACTAAAGCCGTTTATTGGGAAAATAATGGATGTGTTTATTACACCTTAAATTAATCAATACAATGCAAAAAAATTAACTCTTTCATCCCATTCTTTAAGATATGATATGTTCTATTACAAAACACTGTTTGTGTTTCATGTGGAAATTTTTAACGCAAAATTATTAAGTGCGCAACTAAGTTCTCGCTGTTCTCGTTGTTATGCTTGAAGAATCACTTTTTGTGCCTCTCCGAGTATTTAGGGCACTTCCCGCGCGAGACTCGGCTCAATCACTTTAATTGAAGTTGATATCGATCCCCAGTGATAGTTTCGCTTGGTTTCAATAGCTCGTAATAAATGACACTGACCTGGCCTTACCAAATACAGAGCATTACTTCCGTAGCGTGAATACTTCTTTCGCAGCGTGAATATTCGTCCGAGGCGACGACGTAGAAGCATGACCGGGTAGCCCCCATGACTTTCCTTCCTTTGGATTGCTGTAATGAATTAACTTCTCATCACCCGTTAGAATACGATGAAGAAACCTTTTTCCTTTTTTGTCGCTGAAGCAGTTGTTCACAGGCGAAAAAACGACGCTCAACATTCTTTGGCTTCAACTCGTAAAGAACCCAAGTTCCTTGCTTTTGAATCATTCCCAACGCATGCAAAATCGACTAGCACAGCTGGCGCCATCTATTAACAAACAGCAGAAACTTAGCTGCGCACTTAATAAATAACGTTTTTAAATCGCTGTCAACATCTTTGATACCGTCGTACCTAAAACTCAGGAAAACGGCCTTGAAAATAAGAAAAGAATCGAAGCATGAAATAAAAGTTTGTTCTAAATATTAAGATTCTGATGCATGCTAAGTAAAATTACCAAAATTTATAGGAAACTGAACTGTTATGAAAGACAATTATAAATATTTGAATTAAAATAATAATTTTTTCTTCCAAATATTGCCTTCCATTATGGAAAAGACTAGGACTTATTGTAAACCTGATTCTCTTTTGAAATTTGCAAACCAAATTCAAATCAGTGGGCCAGTCCCTCAAAATATTATATGTAATGAGCAAAAAATTGAATGTCCCATTTGAAACAGGAAGTAATTTGTACATAAATTATTAAAATTTATATGGTTCTATATACAACATCAAAAATGTTTACTTTATTAACAACACCTTTCACATTAATACCTTGTAAAATTTCAGATATGTGTTAAAATTCGAACAAATTCCGGGCAAATCTGAAAATATTGAATTACATTTTTCAAATAAAAACTCAAATTACACATGTTTTTGTTTAGCTTGGGGTTTTATTTACAAGCCATTTTATTTTATTTATTTTTATATCTTAAAATTAAACTTTTTTTGCATAAAAAATATTTTCTGTGTTGTTTTTTTTATAACAATATTATTTTATAAAGCAAAACAAACAAACCGGAAGACATTGATGTTAAAAGCTAACTTAAACTAAAATTCTTAAAATTCTATTAAAGCTTAAAATTTTCAGAGGGAGAATTTTTTAAATTTGGAAGACATTAATAACTAACAGCTAAATATTTAAAGCTTATTTTTTTAAATATCACAGATGAGTTACGTTTAAAGCCATTCAAATATTTTAGTCAGAAAATAATTCAACATAATAATCAGTACAACAGTTTAATCCGATTATTGATGCTGTTAAGGCACAAATGGTGATTAAGCCACAGGAGTTAAAAACTAATTTTAGTGGAAGAAGGGGAAGGAAACCCGGGATAGCAGCAACCACGATCTTCACAATTTCTAATATACCTTATCAAGAGTGGCGACGTTGAAGAAACCAGTAACGAAGGCATTTGGAGGCTCTAGCTTCTAGGATACCATTTGTCGACTTCACTACTTTAGGACAACGATTTCTTCAGCATACCATGACTTACAATTGCAGGATCGGTCTTTAATCTTCCTCTACCAGGCGAGACGGGGATGAGGTTTTTGATATTGATGTTATTGCTGATCTTTCCGTCTCTTTCGGGGATTCCGGACACCCATCTCCTTGATTGAGATCCGCTGATTCCTTCGCCCAGGAAAAATCTTCTAAACTTGCTTCATTCTCTCAAAATGAAACTAATTTTTCGAAGATGAGTTGTTAACAAATCGAAGATTTGTACAGAACTGTTTTGTTTTCCCAACCAACTGTAGTATTTATACCCAATTCTCTCCGAGAAATATTTTAAAAATATCCTTATCATTTCTATAAGCATGTACGGAATTGTTCTGATAGGTTCTTACTGCAAACCCACCACCAAAGATATCAAATCTCTCCCCTTAAGCGAGACTTTTACAATTTTCTATTGTCTCTGTAGGAGTGCCCTTTAAGAAATTCCACCCCTATGACTGCAAGGCAACTTCAAGTGGGAGTAAACAAAATGGCTGATAGTGAGCAGGAATTAAATTTAATTTGTTTTGTTGACATTTTCAAATTCTTGTTGTTTTTTTTTAATATTATTTATTTTAGTTTTTAACTTCAGTTATTTGTTAAGTGAGAATTTTTTTTCTTCTTTGTTTTTTTTAGATTTCTTTACTTTGTTATTTGTTTATTGATTAATGTAAATATTTGTTGTCGGGTAGGTAGGGCGTTTCGCCTTCAAATATATTTTCAGAATTCTATATTGAGATAAGTGTTTCAAAAGAACGTGTGGAACGTCTTTGGAAATATGGGAAAGGCAAAGGTGTCAACAGAAATCACAGCAGGTTCAATTATTTTTTATTTTGTTTTTTTGGGAGGCTGATAAGAAAGACACGCATGATGATTTCCATTTTTTACTTTTGAATCTGACATTGATTGGAACTGTTAAACGGTTATCGTAAGAAAAAATATGTTTGTTGTGCGATGATTTTGATGTGATTTTAAAATGAAGATGGAATATTTGACATAGACGCACAATTCTTGGTCTGATAAGAAAGTAATTCGGTTGTTTTTTTTTGTTCAATGCAAGTTTCTAATTTTGTATTCAAATAATTAATTTAAATGTACAACATGTGTAATTTTATCAAATGATTGTTTGCCCCCTTATAGTCAACTTTTTGATCACAGGTTGGACGAAAGGAAAATGTTGAAACAACTTCGTTTTTGGGTTCTCATGGGAGGATGAGGAAAAATTTTGCATACTTCGGAATAAATGAAAATCTAAATTCCTCAGATAGGGACTGTATTGTGGATGTGCCATTATCTAACATCTAATCTCCAATTTCCTGCAAAGATGTGTGAGACCTGTCATTTTCGTGATTAAAAACTAGGCTTTAGTGATTTATAAATTCGAAACTTTTTGTCTTCCAGTACCTTATAAAACTTGTTTAACTATCCGATTTCCTGGAATCAGCTTGAAACAAACAATTCCCTTAAAATCCCACCAAAATGACAATTTAATCTTTGTTGTGAAATTCAGCCTTTGATGAAGTTTGAATGCGTTCATCTTGCTTGAACCAGGATCTCTTTAGATTGGCATAGTTACAAAGACAATGTGTTTCAATAAGGACTTATTTTGGTTGCTTTTAAGCAATAAATTGCAAGTGCTTATCCGCCTTGTTGAGTAGAAAATTTATTTAGCTTGTGCGGGACAAAGATATTGAACTTCTTTAATGAATTCGATCCTATTCAAATGATTTTCAAAGACCGTGGGGAAAACTTTTTTGATAAGTACGATCTCATTTAGCAGACCACTCCGGTGGCCAGTTTTGCACAAAAAATTTCCAAAAAGGAGTTGCTTGAACCAATTTTGGCTCATGCGCTCTATTAAGGCACACAAATCATACACGTCAAAAATATGCCGGTGACTCAAATGAAAATGCAAAATATGACAAAATGCTCGTTTTATGCTTCCATATTCACAAAGTGATTTAATAGTAAATTGACCATTGAAAATGTTGTGACATATTCCAATTTAAAGCTTGAAATATCAGCTGCGTAACTGTGTACTGTACTATTTAATCAACTGAGGTAAAGGCTTTTCGAAATAACAAAAGTATCATCTGCGTGAATAAACTGAGATTACTTTCTTGGCCTTGGAACTTTTTAATGTTGTCACAAAAGCAGCACTTAAGAATAATTTAAATAAAAGATTATCTTTCCGAAACGAGAGCTTGGCCCAATTTCGGCTACCTCATCGTTGCCATCCATTCAGTTCTTTGTCGAATACTTCTCTTTATGGATAATCTCGATCCACTCAGATTATATGATTCAGTCGGCCACATTAAAGTCGGTAAAGTTCATAAAGTTCGGTTCATACGACGCTTATGCTTTCCGTTAACGATGACCATATCTCTTATAAAGAATTTTCCTTTCGACGACTGAATTCATCCACTTGTGTCATAGTCCCGGATTATGGGCTTTACGGGAAGGCTGTCGGATTTTTGTTCGACCAGATAGAGCTTTGTGACCGAAAGTGTTGTAATGGTTAGTATATGCCACTATCGTTCGCATGATCGTGGGTTCAACCCCCAATACAGCCACATTATTATTTGAGGAGCAATTCGAGTAGTAGAGTAATCGACAAGTCTTGTAAATACTTCACAAATTGTGACGTTCAAAATTGTTTAACTGTAAGTCTAGTTGGTTGATTCTAAAAGTGGAATGTATGTAACCTCACTGAATGTGAAAAGCTCTCTCGTGTTTCAGTTATGGAGCTTTCTCAGTAAATCGTTTCCTTACTTCATACTAACAACTGTTTGCGAGAATTATTATTTTTTTCTTAATTTCCAGATTGTTGGAGTTGTTTAATTTCCAAATTATTTTTGCTTACTGCTTCAAAAACTCAATGAAGCCAATAATCATTAGAGCGTCCAATTAGCATGTGGCTGTTGTTGCAACTATCCTCATTGTTCATCTCCATAGGCATGTTAAAGGAGTCATGGCATAAAACGTTGTAAGATTTTTACTCATCTTCACTGAAGATGTATGGACGTATAACTTCTCAGGCATGCCCAACTCAACTTTGGCATCAAGGCATCAACTATTACACTAGAAACGAGCCCTTCATCTATAAGCGTGCCACCAATCTGGCGTTGTGTGTTGTGACCAACGGATTGCCTAGATATCTATAATGGATATGTTGTGCATATCTGGGTTTCGTAATATGGTTCCTCTTACGTATTAATATTTACATTAATATTATGAATTCTATATCGTATTAATCATTATGAATTCTATGTCATAGGTGCTGCTATGCAAACTACAGACAAACACTATCTTCTCTTCCTACCCTGAACAATTTTTAATATTTCGGCCAGACCAGTGTTAGCATATTTCTTTAAGGTGCCCATAAATTGCATCCTTTATTTCATTGTCCATCGAAGTCAGTCGCTGACAGCTCTGAAGAACTGCACAAGTTATCTAAATTTCGTATTAATCTACATCCAGAATTCATATCTTTAGCAATGCCAATTGTAGAAGATAATTTTGCTAACTGTAAAGATCCAGACATTTCAAATCCAGATCCAGATGCAGAGATTATGTGCTTAAAAAAGTTCTTTCTGATTCTTTCTGTCTTCTTGTAATCTCATAGTATTAGGGCTGCCACAACTTAAAGGCGTTTATAAAATGAACCTTTGAACCCATTGCCTTTGTCCTCCGTCAGAATTGGTCCACGAAAGTTTTAAATTGAGAGATGAGTTTTGTAGATCTCTTGTTAACAATAAATCCACAACTACATTAATGCCCCTCAAAATGTTAGCTAAAGCAAACATTACAGATTTTTTCTTTTTTTTTTTTTTTTTTTTTTTTTAATTTGTTTTATTATTATAAATTACGCCACTGCACAGCATGGCATTATAGAGGATAGTTATCAAAATAATTACATCAAAATTGTTTGGATAATAACAATAGTTTGAATACAAAATACAAACACATTTATGAAAAATAGAATTTCTTGACATGTACTTCAATATTAGTTCAAAATTCATACCAGAAGCTCTTCGACATTTTCTAATAAATATCCTTTCATTGGCGATTTAAATAATGAAAGTGTTTCTAGTGATTTTAACTGTTGTGGTAAAAGATTGTACTGACTACTACCAGAATGAAACAGCGTTTCATAGCTACTCTCAAATTGTCATTATTCCTTGTATTGAAAATATACTGATTTCGGGAAAAATGTATCCTGTGATGGCCAATAATATGCAAGCATTTGAAAACATATATTAGCAATTTTAATTTATACCAATTATATACTGGCAAAACTGTTGGAAAAACATCTCTATACAGAGAAAGCGTACAATATAAAATTGACAAGTTCGCTACAGCTTTTAGTGCTTTATTTTGTTGCCGTTGAAATGATTTTAACTCAGAACTCTTTTTCGTAACCATACATAATGGCTAAATAGCTATAATGGCTTTGAACTATAGCTTGAAATATTAGAAATGTAGTATTTCGATCAAATTTGTTTTTAAATTTATGCAATAAACCTATGGCAGGTGATACTGTTGACTTCAGATACTCTACATGCAGTGTCCAAGAAAGATTACTTTGAAAATATAATCCCAAATATTTAATTGAATTAATCTCTGGTATTTCTCAATACCAATACGCTTCCCTGGGGGACTCCATGCTCCACTGGTTTCAAAGTACTTTTTACTATTGACAAATTTGCACAAATTGTAGCCGCCTCGTCAAATAGTTTTTTAAGAGAAAAAGTTCTTTGTCATGCACACCATGAAATCTGAGTTTCTGAAGTAGGATATCATGATCAATTAGATCAAACTCTTTTTGACATATCATAAAAACTCCAGTTAGTATAGGGGTATAACTCGTCATCAAACGATTTACATATGAAATTTTGCACATTAACTACATATACATTAACACACATTGACTGCCACACACATTAACATATTAACATTAACTGCCTCCTCTGTTCCACAACCTTTTCTGAAACCATATTGAAAATCATTTAACAAATTGTTATTTTGGAAATATGTAAAAAGTTGTGTATGCAAAATTTGTTCAAAAACATTGTCTATAATAGACAATGTTGATATTGGACGAAATTTATCACCAGAAGTAGATATTTTCTTCTTAGGTATTGGCACAATTTTATGAATTTTTTTAAATTTCGGGGTATACTGAACTATAAATTATATCATTAAAGATGGTAACCAAACGTGGAGTCACACACTATCACCACATATCTTAAGAATTTTTGCCGAAATGTTATCAAGACCCGGACTTTTTCTCAAAATTAAACTGGATATCACATTTCTCATTTCATCAAACGTAGTTATTTTAGCTTGAAATCTGCTATTACAATTTCTTAATGCTCTAAAAGTTGTATTATTTGTCCTTTTAATTCATTGACTAAATTTACAAAATAAGCATTTAACCTTTCAGCTTTCTAAACATTATCTGCAACAAATTCACCATCGACATTTTTTATATTGATTTGCTTGTCTAATGCGCTTCCAAATGTCTCACTGACAAAACCCCAGGATTTCCTAGGATCGTTTCTCATACTGGCCAGATTATCAACATAGCAATTGTTCATAGAAAAATTGTTAGCTATTTTAATAATATTGCTAATCCTTTTCAATTTTACCTCAATATTTCTAGTTGACTTTTTCCTTCGCTACTTTAACAGGCGACAGCATGTAAAACTATCAGGTTTTGTAAATTACCATTTCCCCAAGGAGTGATACGATCTTTCAACTTGTCCTTTTTGAACTGTAGAATTATCCATAGCATTTTTGACACAACTAATTAAAGTAGATGTGTCAACCGACGGCTCACCAGTATATGACAAATCTTGTATTTCATTCTGAATAAAATCGTTTACTTTATTATAATCATATTTAAAGTATTTTTTTTATGTAAACCTTACAAGAAATAATGTTATGGTCCTACAAACTACATTTTGTTGAAGCAATTTCCATTGGCATTAAGGCATGTTGCACTATGCGGACGCGCAATTAAATTATGACAGCTAGCAATGTCATAACTTGATGAAGGGTTCAAAAGTTCAGCAGATGAATTATCGTTCAATAGGTCAATGTTTGCATCACCAACAAATATGCAGGGTGTGCGGCCAATATGAACAAATAAATTTTCCAAGAAATCAATGAAACATGGTGCTTTGTGACTTATAAAATGAAACTGTAGTAATATGTTTTCCATTCCAATATAATTGAATCTATAGAATTTTGATTTGAAATTTGTTCCACTGTGAAAGAAATATGATGCTTAACGAAAATAGAGGTACCACCATAGCTATCAGATGTACAACAATGTACAGCTTTATATCCAGGTATATTATAAATCTGAACAAGATTTTGATTCCACCATGTTTCCTAAACTCAACAGTTTTTATATCTACTCCTGCTCAGTCCATTAGTTGATGATGATGTCGATCATATATTGGTCAAGGACATTCGCTAATCGAATAGAGGCACCTTTTCTATGAAGTATCTAAACATTCCAGCTCATTAGGTTATGGTCCCCTAAAACGTTTGCAGAACGTCAATATCTGGTGGATTCCTTTTCCTTATTTTCTCTTGCAGTTTCATAACAATTTTTTTGTAAGAAGGCAACAACCGTTTAAAGGTGGCGAATTTCAGAAGTAAATGCCACCTACTTACCTAGGACTCATGGGTGGTATCATTCTATTTAGATTGAAAAAGATGGAACTTTCACATTTTAGCTACAGCTCGATAGGTGATGAATGTCGTTACCTGGGAATGCTTGAAGTTCTGTTAAATACACATTTCTGGTTAATGAAAGACATTCAGAGTCCATGTCAGAGGTTGCCCTCTCGCCAAATACTATTGTATGTGGTTTTTAATTGATGAACAAATGGTGAAATTGTCGGCAAAATATTTGAAAATATTTCGATGAATTTTATCCAATTTTTGAGTCTGCCTGGTTATGACAAAAGGTCAAAGTCGTGCAAAACTGAAGCCTTCTGGCTCATACGAAATATGCTTTCAACAGATTTTCTGGCGGATGTGTTTAAATCAACATCGATTTTGCACCTATCAAGAGGATGTGTATTTTAAGGCGTTGTTTGTAGTTGTTAATGTACCTCCATAGTGGACGGAGTAAAAGTTCATAGTTGGCATTAATAATTGTCTAGTTCTATCAATACTTTATTTAATAAAGTAGAAGGCTGAGTATTTTTTGTGGTTTATGTTCTTAAGAATTGAATCTCAGGCTGATTAAAACTTTCTGTAGTTTCATATGACTCTAAATATTTTTATATTTCTCAAATTTTTTCTTTTCCCCAATGATATTTATAAAGTTAAATGCCTTTCGGGTAATTCCTTGTTTTCACAGTAAGAAAAATTGTGAAATATGTGGCTGTTTAGGAGAATATCTAACAATGATTAAATTATAAATTTTCCTAGCATTAGTGTTATTTGCCTTGTCATTGAATGACTAATACAAAAATCTTATTAATCAGCGTATTTTCGAAATATGTTTGAAAATGTTTACGTACGCGTAATTATTAAGCAAACAATTTGAAAGACCATTCTAAAACAATGCCTAATGTTTATTTTATACCACCATCATTTGCACTACACATGGTCGCCAGACATATCCTTTAATGTTTTTTCTAAGTCTCACTATTTACAATTATTGCCAACAAAACTATCCTATCAGTCTATAAACTAAACACGAAATTTCTGGAACACATTATCTTAAGACCTTTCCTTTTTTCGTCTGCTGTAAAGGCAATAAATGTGTTAGAAAAGGAAACATGTGATAGAAATATGTCTAACAGCCCTGCTTAAGTGTTTTCAACACAACCACCGACAACATTAGCAACAACTACCTCATGTACACTATGAGAGTTACAACAATGGTCAGTTATACAATATCCTTGTCACTATAACAACAAAATCAACCGATAATCTTTGCAGCCAGGTACAGTGCTGGTATAAATGGTGGTGCCAGGACTCTTTGCAAATCAGTCTTACACGAACATTGTGGTAAGAACAACTACTTCTGAAATTCCTGACGATTGAGCGTTAGAATTTCAAAAATTCAATTTCAATACAAGTCAGAAAATATTTTGTTTTTCAAAAATATCCGTTGAGAAGCATATATTGTGACTTTGTTGGAATACAAGTTAGAAAATGTTTTGTTTTTCGAAAAAATCTCTCGGAAAGCATACATTGTGACTTGATTGAAACACAAATCAGAAAATGTGTTGTCTTTCGAATAAAACATCACTTGAAAGGCATACAGTGTGATTTGGTTGAAAAAAACTCAGAAAATGTGTTGTTTTTTTTACAAAAGTCTGTTGAAAAGCATACATTGTGATTTGGTCATGGAGAAATTTTATGAACTAACTGAAAGCTGCCGCAACTCAACAGAGGGTCTTGAATGTTGCTGACTTCGTTCTTACGGTTTTTGCTGCCAGGAAGAGTAAGTGCACAACTGGAGGCCTGAGTGACTGCTGCTTTTCTTTTGAAAGTAATTTCACTTCCCTTTCCCTTGGTAACACCTCTTGTAATAGTGTTTAAAACACGCTCATAAAAAAAACGCTTCCCTTTTTGTGCAATTCAAATTTGATTTAATCAAAGTTTAATTATTTGAAAAATAATATAAATATGCTTTAGGAGAATGTATGTTTTAAGGAAAACAAATATTTTACTTAGCTTGTAACAATTTTATAACGAATCGTAGAAATTAGAAATATTTTTGTCCTTTAACTGTTTTAATTTTGTGAAATTTCTTCAGCTAAGGACGTATCGTATATACCGTAACCCATGTCTTCCATTTAGTTTATAGGAAATTAGTCTAAGATTATAATACTTTAACTTGTAATAGAGTAACAGTGAATTGATTGACTTCCGGTTTGTTTGTTTTGCTTTTCTTAAGTTAAGATAAATAATTATAAAATAGTTTAAGATTTTACTTATAAATAAAATATCTTACAGAAAGTGGTTGTTCTGTAAGATGCAAAAAAAAAAAATCATCTGTTTTTCCATCTGAAAAAGTTTGTATCCTAAGTCTTTTGTTTATTTCATCAACTAATGAAGAAGTATTATTCCCTTCGTCTGGTTTTTGGTTCGATTTGAACTTGTTCGTTTTTGAATTGACTTCTTTTTTAGATAGGAGAGAAAAAAAGAAAAAATTATTGACAATTTGCATATTCTAAGTTGGCATTCTATTGATTTTTGGTACGAAATACAGCTTATAGGTCACAATTCGTTTCCATGGCACTTGAACACATGTTCAATTTGTTTTATTTCGAAAATTGGTATCAATATTTAAGCAAAAAATTTAGTATAATGGCAAAAAAATTTTAAAAGCCTGTCAGTCAGTTATTGAAAACCCCAGGGACTTTTATGTAAATCTAAGAATACATGAAAAACATAAAACATATTGAAACCAAAGTATTAACAGGTTTTTTCGTATATTGCAAAGTCGTTTCTTTGACCGAAGTGACTTCTTTCTTAAATTTTTTAATTACTTAGGACTGAAAGGTATGTGCAAATGTGATAGACAATCAATTAAATAAAGTGTAAATATTATGAAATAATGCTTGTTTTCAGTAAATCGTTTAATAAAAGCGATTCAAAAGCTAGAATGAACTGAGACTGCTTGAGGTTATGCAAAGTCACGTCTGCCCTTCCCCTGAAAGTCATGTCCGCCCTTCCCTTGAACGTGGCTTTGAGTTTTCATTTTGAATTTCATACCTTTCACTACAGAATGGAGGAGAAGACATTCGTTCGGTTTGTAATAGCTAAATATACATTTAGGTCTAGATAATTTACAAGCTGTATATATGCAAATATAGAATGATGTACGAGTATGTTGATCTGTGTTCAATTATAATGAATTATGAATTTGAAAATGAAATATTTGTAGAACTAGAAAAAATAAGTTTAAAATTTTTATGAATTCTCGGTTTGATGGAAACCCTTTATGTATTTTCTGGCGACAAAAAAAGGTTATATCTGACTATATAAAGAGTTTCCAATCCAATCCAACTGCTGTTATGCTGAATAACAAAACTGATGTCTAACTCACGTTATTTGCTACAACGCATCATAAGTTTTTACATAAGTTTTTTGAACGACCTTTGAACGACTGAGAATTCTTGAGCTGAAATAAAATTGAATTAAGAATATTGACGATATAATATTTGTCTTTTATTTTTGTTTCACGAGCGTTGCATTATAATTCCGCAAAACTTGGAGCAAATACAGTCCACTATCTTTATATATATAATTCCACTGTACGGGCGTTGTCAGTGAACTCCTCCTAAACGATTGGACCGCTTCCCATAAATTTTTGTATATGCGTCTGGGTGATGCCCGGGATGGTTTAGATTTACAATTCGGTCCAATTGGACAAAGGGGCGTGGTACCTCCCATACAAACAAAAAATTAAAAATCAATTATTTCTGCTCCTGCTAACGGTATTTGAACAAAATTTGGTATATAAGTTTGGTGTACATATTGTAACTTCTGCTGCAAATATGGGCGAGATTGGACAAAGGGGCGTGGTACCTCCTATACAAACCACAAATTAAAAAGCAATTATTTCTGCTCCTGCTAACGGTATTTGAACAAAATTTGGTATATAAGTTTGGTGTACATATTGTAACTTCTGCTGCAAATATGGGCAGGATTGGACAAATAGCCGTGGTACCACCGGAAGAAATCAAAACTTAAAAAAACCATTATATCTGATCCTGTTATAGGAAAATTTAAGTTTTTCAAATACTGGCTTTATTTCACTTCTCATTTTTCTATATTTCCCGACAGACAAACAAAGAACGTTGTATATGTGAAAGCGTTGCAGTAATTTTAAATCTCAATTAAATTGACTTAAATTAAATAGTTTTTAAAAACTTTACAAAAAAAAGTGTTAAAAGCATTCATTTAAATAACCAAACTTTTCTAACAAATATTTAAATACAGAACCATCTATCCTGGAAATTGTAAATCATTAATTTGCCACCTTTGAAGGCAGAACGAAGTTTGCCGGGTCCACTAGTTACATATATAATATTTTGAAACGGAACAATACAGTGTGCCTTAAAGCACTTCCAGGAATAATTTGTATGCGTCAGTCTATTTTCATGGGCTGGATTGCTATTAAAGCACCTCCAAATAGTTGTATTTCTTTAACCAACAGAACGAAAGTCTTTATGCATGAAAATATTTTTAAAATTTGCCTGGCAGCAGAATTCTTTCTTTAGCACCACTAACTCTTAATGCTTTGAATAAATCTTCATTACAGATTAATGCGTAGGTAAATAAATTTAGTATTCACAAAATCATAAATTTGTGAAGAAAGATGATATACTTTTTGTAAAAAAAAGTAGTGGGAATTGATCATTGATATTGGATAAATTCATTTTGACGCTAAGCTGGAACGACTGTCCTCAATATTAATGCGTAACTTGATCGCTATCTGTCAGTTGTTGGCATACAATGCCCGTTCATATCAAGTGTGTTTTGCGATTTGGAAGGTACAATTTTTGAACAACGAAATGGAATTTTGTTTGTGGCGAATCGTTGAAAATGCCACAGACAGCTTAAGGTGAATCTACTTTATCAAGAACAGATACATATGGGTGGTATAATGCATTTAAATGGAGTCCACATCGTCTCGCTTTGGTTGGTCATACCTGAGTGAAAATCGTTATTTCAATTTGAAGGATATGGCCCCTGAATTTTCAGTGTCTCACGAAACAACTCATTTTTCTTCACACCGTTGTTTAGGTATGAAAAATATAAATTTTCTTCAAAAACCCAATTGCCCAAACGTTACTGAAGATAACTAAAATCAATCAATTCCGATCTCAAAAGTCATAAAGCATATGATAATTTCATTACAACACATTATATTTAAAATTAAACTGAAAAAAAAACGCGAAAATTGAGATTAACACTTTTGTTTTATTATCGCAGTGTAATGCATTTGGAATTCTTGCCAGAAGGTTTGATATTAAATAAAGAATATTTTCTGGGAAATGGCTTCATTTGCGGAAAAACCCAATAGATTTTGCACCATAATAACACATCATCTCACGAGACTGTTATTGTGAATGAATTTCCTGCCAACAATTCAATAAATATAAATGCAATAACTGTATTCAGCTGATATGACTCCTACTAACTTTGCTTTTAGAAGAAATGAAAGAGAATTCGGTGCCTGAATTGAAGTCTTTTCCAGGCAAATGTTTTGATCAGTGGATTATTCAATGTCTTAACTGTATTATTTCGGAAGAGGCCTACTTTGAAGGATATAAAATAAATTTGAATGAATGAAAAATATTCTGTGTTGGTTACCATGAATTTGTTAAGAAATTTGTAATTACGATTCAAAGTTATAATTTCAAATAAAATATGTGCGTTAAAATTTAAATTGCTTAAATTTAAATCATGATTCCAAAATACGCTTAGACCTCGAAAAAAAAGTTATATTGAATTTTAGAAATTAGTTAGGAGTTTCCACTGAAAAATTCTTTCTTTCCTTTTTTTTGTGTTACTTAAGTAGTAGTCTTGGTATGATGTTTACGTCAGGTTTTCCAATATTTCTTATAAAGGGCATTGAAGGCCAAGATCAAGCTTGGTCTTGAATGGCTTTAAGCATAACTTTTCAATTGGGTGTCGTTATATACAATTCCCTTGGCAACGAAATTGCCACAGATCTTAGAAGAGTGGAATTTTTCTGCTGTATACAACTTAAATATATCTAGCTTCTAGGAAAAGAAAAATTGTCTTGTCTAGGCTACTTCTAAATGCACCACGCTACCCAGTGACAGCCTCTGAACTGGGTCCGCAATCCTACGTGGCCGAGAGACTGTACCACACTTCTTAGGTTATTGAAATCTGCAGCAATTTTCTTGGATCACCAAATTTCCAAAAGTGATTTACTGCCCGTTGAGAGATTTCTTTGTAACTAAAAAGGAGATCGGGATGTGTCAGCAGTCTCCTATTTTTTCCTTATATTTACCTTTAAATTAAGATTGCCAGAATGTGCAAGTGGTGTTTTTAATTTCGAACTTTATCGCAGGCTTAAGAGAGGCATACAGCTTTGTTCACTATTTTTTTTTTCTACTTCTAAATTGTAAATTAGGATAGTTGGACTGCTCACTTTAGCAGCCAAAATTGAATAGAAATAAATGCGTGACAGTCGTCACCATTTAAGGTTGTTGTTTCAGGCAATAAACGGGAAGAAGTTTTCACCACTAGTCAGTTACAAGCGTAGGTTAAGTCATCTGATTCCAAGCTGCGCTGACAGTGAGATAAATTATAGCAAACATATCGGTGGCCAAACTCTTATACTGCGAACATCTTATCTCTATATATGCTGATGAGTGTTTGGGCAATGTTCTCAACTGACTTCATAAAAAAAAACAGACATTACACTCCATATAACTCTAGGAAGATCGATGAAGGCTGAGTCCACTCAATCAGAAGGCTACAATTTTATACGAAAATGTACCATTGTCATAGGGTAAGTTTAAAATTGGGCAATTGGTTTCAGCAGAAAATATTTGCCTACATAGGATCTGAGTAGCTATTTGGCTTTCAGAATTTTTCAAAAAAAAAGTTTACCACTTATAATCAAAAACAGTATACGTTGGCGGATATTGGATGGACGTATTTATTACTCAATTAAAAAAAAAAAGATACGAATATTGTTGGCAAAACGAGCCAAGTTCATAATTATTCATGAGGGATTGGTCGTTAGTCATTTATCTGGCGATGAGCCGGCCACGATGTGGAAAAACTTAATCTAATATGAAAAACCCTTCCCATACAAGGACTGAACTACTTTTTTTTTGTAAGTGGGAAAAATTGATAAAGTGATGAAAAAATTGACGATACAAATGTAAAGCTATATATATTTTTAACATTTATTCACTAATTTAAAGCAAACCAGTTCGGCAATTGATAAGTATAAGAAGGAAACACTTTTAAAATACGTATATTTGTAAGGGATCTTGGCCAATTATGGGGTTGGCAATCAAAAGCGCTAAAAATGTCAATTTGTATTAAAAAAACAAAGAAAGAACAATTTTTTGCTTGACAGATAAACTAAGTTGGTATCACAGTATCATATTTATTTATTATTATTTATTAAGTACCGCTCACCGCTTGCACCATATATGGCGTAATTTGCCAATAAGAAGTTATTGCTCATACAAGGATTAATTAAACCCATCGCTAGGAAATGGAATTTTTCGATACTACTTGAGAAATGCATACTGAAAAATAATAAAATTATATTTCAGTGTATATTTCACTGCATACGAGTATATATTACGTATAAGTCATGTCCTGCAATCATACCATAAATAAGTACATAGTTCACGACATTTATTTCATAAAATTTCATTTATTTAATAAAATATTGCTTTGCAGGGGGAAATTTTCAACATCCCATTGCCTGCTGATAAGACCACCCAGATATTTGAAGGTTTTGTCATATTTTAAACACAATTTTTGCATTTTTTTCAGTTTACTTACATCAATTGAAAAATAAAAAAAACTTAGACTATGCTTAAAACTAATTTAGAGTTCTTTAGAAACTTTGCACATAAATGGTTATGTTACTTAAATAATTTAAACATATGTTTCACATATTTTCTAGAAATATTTTGTCAGTTCTAAAAATTTAAAAACATCTAAAAATTTGCCTAACAATTTAAACAATACTAGAATATTGTTACAAATTTGACTAAAAACTTAAAAAACTAAAAACTTGATTTAACAATTTTAAAAGTTTAACAGAAAAAAATAATAAAAATAACAATACTATAGTTTAATAGTTTTCATAGTTTAATACAAAAATGTTAATAATTTTGAAAATTCCACTAATAAATTAGCTGAAACTCTGAATAAATATCTAGCGTTTAACCCTAAAATATAAAAAAACCTTAACCCTGTATATAAAAAAGGCCACAATTTAATTACAAATTTAAAAAGATCCTACAAATTGAACTAAAAAATTGACTGAACTAGTTTAAAAAACGGCTAAAAATTGGTAAAAATATTAAAAGTTTAATACAAAAATTTTAAAGTTCCAAAAGTTTAACTAAAAAATTCATTAAAAATCGCAATAAATACCTAAAAATTTACCTAAAAATGTAACTAAAATATTTGAAAAAGCTGCTAAAAGATTTGACTAAAAATTTTAAAAATATACCAAATTAAATATTTTGAAAACCCTAAAAAATAACATATGAATTTTAAAAATGCGACTAAAAATATAAAAAGCCCTAAAAGTTTAACTATAGAGCTGATAAATGACAAAAATTTAACTAATAAAATAAAAAAATTAAAATTTGAAAAATTTTAAACATTTAAGAAGAGAATTAACTAAAATATTTGGAAAAGCGACTAAAAATTGGTTTCTAAAAGTTTGACTTCAAAATTGATTAAAAATCTAAATAAATACCTAAAAATGTAACTAACAATTAATTAAAATATTTGAAAATATAAATAAACTAAGAAAAAACTTTAAAAATTCTAACATTTTAGCTAAAAATCTAACTAAATACCTAAAAATGTACCTACAAAATTAACTAAAATAAATATCTAAATAAATACCTAAGAATTTAATTAATATTTAACAAAAATATTTGAAAAGGCGGTTAAAAATTT
>JAHXMU010000733.1:1183032-1207791 GCA_019455685.1 Philornis downsi | reverse complement strand
TTACTATTTTGTTGAATCCCGAAATGAATAAATTAATTGTGCCTTAAATAGGGAATCCACTGCCTACCTGCTACATTTTTGTAATCGTATTTTTCTCCCTGCTACATCTCAATGCACAGTGTTTGGAATGATGAGTTCTATAGTTAAATTACTTGTTTGTCTGTTTGTTTATTGTTTTTCTCATAAAACTTTAGAAATTTTTTCGTTTTTTCAAAACGAAACCACGAAACTTTCTGAAAATCTATCGAAATTACATTTGGGAAATCCTAACAACTATTATTTAACCAGTTCCTCAATTGCTCAAAAATTTTTTCATTGTTATCCTACAACGTAAACAACATTTGCCAGTAAATATATTTAACTGCTTTTCAAATTAATTTGCGATTTCTGACCAGTTTATCTTCATCAGTGAGATAAGGTATGACTGAACGAATCCAGTGTTTTGGAAAATTCTTTCTCGAAATTTTCGCAACGGAGTAGGGAAGGATTATGATTTGTTTCCTTATAATTTCTAGCAACAAATATGTATAAATGCATTATTAGTGCTAGCAGTGTTGCAAACATCCTGAGTTATGTGTTATACAATCGGCTATCCAATATTCTTTTAAAGGCTTCATGTGTATAATAACGTGTGGCTCAATAAACTGGTTGTCTTGGGAAATAATTTCTAAGCATTTCCATATGAAGTGACTGGCTGCTTGCCAAAATAACAACGGACTTACATACCAAAGGATCTTTGCTCAAAATATATTGCAAATTCTGAGATGATATCTCATAACTGATATACTCGTATCATTATATGTATAAACGTTATTATATATTTGGTTTTATAGTTTCATAAAATATTGTTTTCTGTTCCCTGGTAAGTGATAACTTGTGGCTCAAAACGTTTGAAAAATTGTTTTGAAATTCTCCCACATGTAATAACAACAGCACAGCTAGTAAAGAGAGTAAACAACAAGCTGTAATGGACAAAAGGATCATAACGGGAAATATATAGGAAATTTGTTGCATTTGTGATATGCGGCACTGTCATGCAACTGATAAGTCCTGTTTCTGGTTAAAGTCATCACTTATCTCGTTTTACAGTTTGACAATATTTTGCTTACTGCTCATAAAGGCAACATAATGTGTGCAGCATTAAAACCATTAGAGTTACTTTCTCAATATTCCCACACTCAATGATAGCTCAACAAAATAATAAAAGGTTGTTGGATACGGCAGGATCATTCAAATAGGTGATAAATTTATTTTGATTACGCCATTTCACAGCAGAAATGTCCTTATCTTATCAAATATCATTGTTTACCTGATTTTATGGTCTCAGAGAAGTTCTGTTGTTTCAACGTGTACGGCAACGTGTGGCTCAGTAAAAGTAATGTCCTGTTCAACTTTTTTCTCAACATTCCCACGCTAAATGAGCGGCTCAACGAAAATAAACAATTTGACGTCAGCAGCTAAGGAATTATTTCAATAACATATGTGTGTAGAATTCATTGTGAGGTTATATTTCAGTTCTGACCCCTGAGGCTACTAGAATTAATTTGTCTCTTTTCGTATTTTCTATGAAGTTGATCAATTTTTCTGTCTGCCAGTCTGTGTGCAAGATGAAGGTTGTTGTTCAAAATTAATTTTGGATGGAAAACATATTTCTCAATATCTCTATCGTGGTGATTAGTTTGGGATATGAAAATTGGTTTTACGATTTCTTGCGAAAAGAATTTTTATTTATCAACTTCCGAACAATCTGAAGAAAGAAGAGGTTTACAAGTATCATTTAATGTGCATTTACAAGCAAGATTGTAGCTTCCAAACTCGTCACTATCTTGTGCTGAGTTACACCAGCGATGCTAAACGGATGCATGACAACTATCGCATATAAAGCTCCAGCAAGTGCGTTATGTGACAGATTAGCCTGCTTTATCCGATGTGTTTGGATCCTACCAATGTAGCTTTAGAGCTGGTAAATTAGCAATTAATCAAGTACTCCATCCGTAACAAATCCGCTGGTGACTCTACACAATCTAGTCGACTCTAGTCAGCATCTATTCGGCAAATATTTGCTTATATCATAGCTGAGGTTGTCATGCCACCAATTGCAATATGCCTTTGCGACACAATACTGGCAGCGAAGATATACACCGATCTTCTATATCGAATGAGTAATTAGATAGGTTGATGGTCTATTGTGCGCTTTCCACAATTTATTTGTGGAGAGTAAACTGGGTAAATTGGAGAATAACCGAGTGCTTGGCAACAATTTTGTTGCTGGGATGCTCATTTTCGGCAAACTGCCGCTCGTTTTAAATAACACTGCCGCCAGCCATCAGCACACGTATTTTTGTTATTCTTGAGCAATGGCACAGTTGCGGGCTGTCTACACCACTGTCAACAGTTGGCGTATTACTTCAGAAACTAGTAGTGATCTCTTTATACCTGCAGCACTCTCTGCATATGCGTAAGCAAATATTCAACGTTGTTTTTACAGGAGAGGAGTCCCTTAATGTAACATTTCCGCAGTTCTTATTTCTTGATTCACACGTCTTGTTAAAATCTTCAATAACAATAATTAGTTATAATAAAATTAGTCGATTATTCTGACTTCATTTTTATGTAAGGTGATTTTTTCAGATTTAAATTTTTCAGTTTGGCAGCACTGGTTGGTAACGGCGTCCAAATGTCATCTGTTAAAATGAAAAGTGTACAGTATGTATACTCTGCCATTCCATCATAGAAAGACTAACAAACGTGCAACGATTGCAAATCTTAAAATTTATCATCAAAATTCGTGCTCTGTGACAAATGCGCATCGTTTGATACGACCACTTTATGGTCGTCATAATCGACCTGCTGTGTCAACAATTCGTGCAGTTATCTCCAAATTTCGCACCAAATTTACTTTGTTGGACACAAAATAATCGACTCGCATGCGTTGAATGCGACGGCTGAATATTGCAGCCGTAGCGACCAGTGTTAATGACGATCGTGAAATGTCGTCGCCGTTCTCAGCGATTGGACAACCACAATGAATTTTTTTTTTGCCCCAATTGGCTGAGTTGAACTTGGTTGACATGTGGTTTCATCAGGACGGAGCAACGTGCCACACTGCTCATGAAACAGTGGATATGTTGAGGGATGAACTTGGTGAGCAGCTTATCTCTCGATTTGGCCCTGTGAGTTGGCGTCCAAGATCTTGCGATTTAACGGCTGCTGATTATTTCTTGTGGGGTAATGTCAAGTCGTTAGTCCATGTGGACAAGTCCAACACTATTGAAGCCTTACAGGATAACATAAGACGCTTTATTCGTGGAATATAGGCCGAAGTGCTTGAAAAAGTGACGAAAAATTGGACCTTCTGAATGGTCATTTTGAGACGGAGCCGCGGACAACATTTACATGAAATTATCTTTTAAAATTAAATGGCAAAGACCAATTTATCGATCCCAATAAAAAATTGTAATATATAATGCAAATTTGAGTGTTTTATTCGATTTTAAAAGAAAAACCACGATTAAAAAATCACCCTATACATCTGTGTAATAAATTGGAATTGTGTTCCATATTTCCTATTTTATTTAAAAGATTTAACGTATGATTTAAGATTTAACGTAGTTTAAAGTGCCCTTCAAAAAATGTATAATTTTTTTTTTTTTGCTTTTGCCCCATAGGGGAAATGCAACACCGTACAGTTTTTCGAAGATCTCTGCCGAAGACTGCGTAATTTTACTAGAATGTGACATGTGATTATTATTTGCAGTTATGTGTCAACTCTGCAAATCAAAAATAACTACTCATCCTCGCAAAGTTCAGATTATGGTTCGAAATCCAGCACTAAGCAAAACCCACAGCCGATGAAAACTTCCAAAGAAATAGCAAGCGAATGCGAATTATGAGAAATTTATATAGCAGAAATTTCTTCCTTGGACTCAACTATATGTGACACAATTACTTTGACACTATTTCCGATACCAAGCCAAGGCACAAGTTACAGCTTCTTCTCTGTTCTACAAATTTGTCACACGCTAGACGTACTGATGAGATTATCACTGCCGTCACGTGCACTTGTTCCATTCGGTGCACTGCTATTAAACAACCGAAAGAAGTGTGATATAAAATTAAAACTTCCCGCCAATAATTTCACATTGAAACCTTAAACCTAAAGAGATTCACGTACTACTACAGATTCTAACCATATATATGGTTTTGTTTTTGCTCCTGCTCCACGTGTTATCAAAAAAACCTGGTGGATCCTTTATTTTGGTTATCTTTCGGAATTCGGGAGAATCCCCCAAGGTAACTCTCTTCAAGGCTGTACAACTGTTTTGTCTTATTCTTGGACGCCAGTGCAAAATGTTTAATGCAATCCCTTTAAATGTCAGAGAAACCTTATATGATAAACAAGTTTGTGGCAATCAAGGTTTTGTCGATAAACTACAACATATGGCAAAGAATATCAATTTACATAAACAAACCCGTACAAGGATAACAAAAACACCACTAGGGATCAACACAATGATCACTGCCATCATCGTCTTGGCATTATAATTGAGGTGCATTTTTCTTTCTTCTTTTGCAAAAAATAAACATTTTTTTTCTCAACATTCCCACGCTTGATTCTCAGTTTTGTTTACAAATTTCTTTAACTCAGATAGATCTAGGTTTTTTTTGTGTTATTGTAAGGATAATAAGAATTGCTGCAGCAGCACCAACAATACCAACAAAAACCACCTTACATAGTAATGGTTTTAATCCCTAAAGGATCCCTTAGAGACATGTTCCCTTGAATGATTTTTCCAATCATATCCACAGATTCTCACGCTCCGGATTTTGTTGTCTTAAGGTGTCTCATCGCAACAAAAGTACCTGCTGTTACTCTGCTCTTTGGACGTGAGCAACAGATTCTTATTTACCAGTAAGAACTATCAGAAAATCAGCAGCAAAAACGTTTATTTCTTGTGGATGCTGAACGTGAGAAAGTTTGAAGACAACCACCTGCCCTTAAAGATCGATTGTGATTGGTTGAGATGCTGAGAGAGAAAATTCTCTTAGAGAGAAAGTATAAATAGCCCAGAATTAGGAGAGAAGAGCATCATTCGCTTACTAGCACTCAAGTCATAAACATCTAACCCACATTTTAAACATTCTTGTGTATTCCCATCATCATGAACGTCAGTCATAAAATCATGAACAACTACACCTCCGATTACAACTATAACAATCAGACTTACACCGTCTATAAATCCCACAAAGTATCGCCTTCGCGCCGTCTCAAAAATATGCTGAAGCCAGTTTTAGGGCGCCTTTTCAAGTCCAAGAACCAGAAGCCCAAGCGCAGCTCTTACGTTGCCTCCGAAGAGAAAGAATGCGAATTCGATTGGCTCAACAATGAAATGGACAACATGGCCAACGAACATTTGGAGAATCGCCTGCTCGAAGAGATCCAATACAGTGAGAGTGGCGAAGCCATTGTGGTCATCAACGAAGATGGCAGTCGCCAACTGGAATTCGTGGACAAGGAGCACGCTTATGTGCCCGTGCATTTTGCTCGCACCAATGCTGGTACTTTCTTTTGGACATCGGTGCAACGTGAAACCATACAACCCCTTCAAATCGAGTGGAACTTCCTAGATCGTTGGGCTCAGGCCTAGAGCTGAGTTTACTTAACACATCACAACCGAATCTAAGTGGAACATAGATTTTTGGGGTCTAATAGAAAAAGCAACAACGGCGAGCGCTCTCTAAAGAGAGTTCTTCTTCAAGGGGGAAAAGGCTTCGTTAGCTTTTCACATCGCCAAGGAAATGGGCATTAATCAGGTTTAGTTTGGTTACTACGACTTTGCCTATGATGCAGTCTCCTGGCATCAGGAAAAGCTTTTAACAGAAGCGGCATCCATAATTTATAGAAAAATTTCTACTGTTTTGTTTGCATGCAATAAATGGTTAGTTAATATTTCTGTTTGATTTTTAAAAGAAAATTTTATACTTTTTTTGTTTAAAAAAAAGAGTTTTTTAAAGTTTTTATGTCACAAAAAAGAAAATTATTTATTTTTTATTATAGAATAATGTAACAAGAAAATTGAAATTAATTTTTGTAAAAAAACAAAGTTTTATACAAATTAAAAATTATAAGAAAACAAACTTAATAATAACGCTAGAAAAAAATGAAATATTTTATCTTTTATTTGCGATCGGCGGGATTTTATATTTGGAATTTTGTAACACAACTAAACAATTAAGTATCTCATAGGGGATTTCCAACATTGTGAGACTGTTACTTACACAAATTTTCTCCAAATCTGACATTTTATTTAAAAAAAGTACCGAAAATGAGATTTTCGGTTGCAGGCATTCAATTGTATGGTCATTTTGTTGAACATAAATGACGGTTTAAAATGAATGTTCAAAACTCAATTTACTGCGCTATATTTTGACTTTGTTAGAAAGTCCAAATATTCCCAAAAAGTCCTTCCCAAAACGGCAGGCTTTGCTGTAGCGCACCCTTTTAATGCAGGGATTTAGCATTGCTTCTTCATCAGACTTAAAGAAGTGAAGATATTTTTGATTTGCCATGGATACGGATCTGAATGAGACGGAGACTATTTTCGTTTAAAAATACGCCAACATAATATGATGTTCGAGGACTTTGTGTTACAGTTGTATCCTTTTTCTTATTTTCTTATGGAGTTGTAGTTATTTTCCAGAATATCTGACGATAAATATTGAATG
The DNA here is from genome assembly GCA_019455685.1 of Philornis downsi. Lineage (NCBI taxonomy): Eukaryota > Metazoa > Arthropoda > Insecta > Diptera > Muscidae > Philornis > Philornis downsi. The sequence goes on along the minus strand of JAHXMU010000733.1, from coordinate 1,201,065 downwards.
ATTTTTCAAGTGTGGACATACTGTGGATGGATTTTTTTTTGATTCCAAAATAATTTATACTGTAAATATATAGTTTATAATTGTGGCTCCTTTAAGAGTTTTGCCTGCAATATAATATATTTGATTGAAGATGTCTGACTGAAAAGGTAGTGAAATATTCCAACTCGAAACGTTGCAGATTTCTGGATGATAGTGGTATTACATCTCGTCTAAAATATCGCTATGCGAGTCATAATAATTTTTGTTAGTGCTGCCTAAACATTTGAAATGGCCTTGTGAACAACTAACTGAACTGCTCTCCCAACCCTTGTCCAATCTGTCGCAATTGTCGCTCTGCACTTGAGTTGAATTTCGTTGTTGCCACAAATATAATATGCACAAGTATAAATGAGGCAGTATACATAAATGAGACATTGCTCCTTATTTATTACCAAATTTCTTGCCTATTTATGAATACGCCGCATCAGCAACGTAATGATTGCATTATATCCTTGTCGACTACCCTCTCTGGCCTCTATTTTTGTAAAACGGCGAAACATAGACCACCGTCGACGATAAGTGATTTTGTTATAATTGATCGTTGTCGAGACATCAACAGGTCACAAATAATGATGCCAACATAGATAATTCCTACCAAAAACAAAGTCATCAACTTAAAGGAGGCATGCCCAGCGGAAATAGGACAATACTAGTCTGTCCATTAGCCTCACATTAGTCTAGTAAAACACTTGTCTTGTAAAAATCTTCATTCTTGAGAAAGCAATTGAAGGCGTCTTGAATGAATAACGTCTTCAACTTCACAATTAGTTGGCTACTGATAACCACCCGCATAATGTCATCACATGAAGAAATGTTAAAAACTGTAAGTAGTAGGTGGCGTGCAGGATACCTAAGAATGTTGCAAAATCCCTTCACATCTCAATATCTCAACATGCAATGTGAGGACGCGCCTGTACTTACAGCAGTGTTTATGAGACACCATTAATCAATAGGACACATGCATTCCATTTGACGCATGTTTTGCTTTGAAATATTGACGTTTACGGTGATGCCTGTCTGATAACAAGTGATTTCGTTTTACTCGATGACAAGGCGACACTCATAATATTAGTAGGTTCATGTTTGAGTCGAGAAAGAATAACTCTGGTCAGTTAATTCATTGAAATTTCCGAACATTACTAAACAAATACTTCTATTCTACCTTTGGATTAAAAATGCCACAACTCCTGCAAATGAACTGGCAAAAATTAATCTCTCTTGACGCCAAAGTAAATTGCTCCAACTGATAGAAGTCCTTGCAGCTACCTTGTCGTATAATGAAGAGACTTCACTTGAATAAACAAGCACTTGTTATCAGAAAGGCATCATTCCAAAACACCACGATCTTAAAGGAAAACAATCTATAATCATAACGAATTGTCTAAATGTCTGACAAGTGAATGAATGAATATATCTTAAAATCTTTGACGCCGTGCAATGGCGCGACATATCCTTGTGCGTCTACAGACAATTTTTCGTATGCTGGTATTTTACAACTCAATGACTTGGTATGTTACTCATCCTTTAGAGTCTTAAATTTCAAGTGGTGAAACTATGCGGTTTGTTATTAGTAGTAGAGTCATTTAAAGTTTCTTCATCTTCAATGAGGCGACATTAATTGGCGATATTTTTTTTGGGAAGGAAACAATTTTGGTAATCAGTGATGTTATTTTTGGTCATTAACACTGGTCGCTACGGCTGCAATATTTTCTTCGATACGCATTCTACCCATGCGAGTCGATGGTTTCATGTCCAACAGAGTAAATTTGATGCGAAATTTGTAGATAACAGAACGAATTGTTGATTCAACAGGTCGATTACGACGACCATAAAGTGGTCGTATCAAATGATGTACTTTTGCCACAGAGAACGATTTTTGATAATAAATTTCAACGATTTGCAATCGCTGCTCGTTTGTTAGTCTTTCCATGATGAAAAGGCAGGGTATACTGTACACTTTTCACTTTGACAGGTGACGTTTGGACGCCATTGCCAACCAGTGCTGCCAATCTGAAAAACTTAAATCTTAAAAAATCACCCTATATTTCTCCCGATATTATTTATAATATCAAGTGGATTTTGGTACAGAGACGGGCAATTTATTTCAGTAATAACTGAAACAATATTAAAACGAAAAATATTTTTGATTTGTTTCAGATTGTTTTTTGAAGCATTTGTACATTTCACTATTTGTTTTCAGGTCTTTTTTCCTGTTAAGAAACGAAAACTACATCATATTTCAGTTCCGAATTTGATCAAGAAACGAAATCACATGAAGAAATACATTCATTCTATGTCCTCGAATCAAAATAGCCATCATAAATATTTTAATAGAGAAACGAACTAAAGGGAAGTTCTGATTGCAGTTCAGATGAGGTACAAATCGAAGCGGGAAGAGAAAGTTTGTTTCGAATGTGAATGAGAATGAATGGTCTGATAAAAATTTAAATAAAATTACATAGTAAGCAAATAATTGAAGCATATTTTCAAAGAAATCATTTTTTCTTGGCTTTCAAATGTTTATTCAAAATTGATTCCTTGCATGCGAACATTTTCCAATGTTCGACAAAAAAGTCCTAATAATTTCGATTTTTATATATTTTTTTCTGGCAGATTGGATTGAATTTATCACATGTTCAGCATAAAATTTGAATTCCATTACTTATTGAGCACACATGTGTGAAAAGACAGCATAAAACTATACCTATAGAATCAATACCTCCTATGCCAACCGCATGTTAAATTCATTTATCCCCATCAAAATTTGAACCACTCCTGGATGCCATGAGGCAGTATTTATGTACATTTTTGTACGCTCTCTTTTTGCTGGCTACAAAATGGATATACGGATAAAACTGAACTCTCGTGGAGATACTTGGTAACAACCCAACTCCATGGCAGTTCCTTCTATCGCCATACTTCACATACGATTACTTTTTTTCAATAATGTTGTGGAAGTGGTTGAGATGAATCAAATCATTTGATTATGGAGATCGCTTCCACATCACTCACAATATCTGAGTATGCCATTATGTGTAAAAGGTTACTTCAGTTTTTTTTTATTTTGTCATTCACATCTACTCAATCGCCTTCAAAGTATTCTCTCTGGGTGCAAAATTTATTCCTGTCTCGAAGCATTTTAAATAGTCACCTTCCTGAATGGCACGCGGCGATTTATGACTGGCTTAAATGTATGTCCCAGAGAGGTATTTTTAGTTTGGAAAATAGTTAGAAATCACGTAGTGTCAAATCGGGTGAATGTTAGCTGATTTTTTGTGAAAAATTGCTAACTGAAATGAAAAAAATGTGTGTTTTGGGTTACAATCGACACTTAACGCTTCTTAGGTTCAAAATATCTCTTAAAATGGAGTTGATTTAATTGCTTGTCGATGATTTTAAGCACCAAATGTCAGATCAGTTGGAAGTAATCAATAAATGTTGATGATCGCCCAAAGTGCTTCCTGTGTTCAACTCGTTCTCGGCCTTTTTTGAACTGTTTATCCGAATTTTAAACAAAGTTTGTTTATCGAAGGAGTTCTGCAACGTTGTAAACATACATATCTGCATAATTTTTTTTTATTTCTTAGATTAAACCCCTTTGAAAGGTTGTAAAATAATTTTTCTTACTAAAAAATTTAATTGAAATGACATAATTGTCATTTTCCTCGTCCATCACATCTTTCTAACATAATTTATATTTAAGGTTTTGTGCTCAAAACAATAACCGCCGGATCACCAAAATACACACCCTTACAATATTTAATCTTGTTTCTAAAGAGAAAAACAAAAAGTTTTTGTTAAAAGCAATTCATAATTTATTAACCTGTTCAAAAGAAAATAATATATACGACAAGATATTCCCACCATTGCCAACAATGCCATCAAAATTTAGGTTAAACTAAAAACTAAATTGTTTACTTTATTCAGACCTATAATATATAAGTTATTATTGGTTATTATTGATTCAGCGATTGGCACTTGTGCCTGTTAGGAGGATTCGATCCACCACTAAAACCAAAGGACGACACTGATTTTCCCCGCATATCACTGCTGTTTAAGAGAAGATGTTTTCAAGAAAACATGACTACTCGTACTAAGCATTGTGTTGATTTCTATAGGAAAAATGTCATATTCTTTAAAAATCGGTAAACGATAACCAGAAAACTGATATATAGATATATTGATATGTAGTATATAATATGTAATATATAATACTATATAAGATACAGTTTTTTACTTTTAAACGAATACAAAAATGATATAGATTGTAAAGTAAAAAAATATGTCTTTTTTCAGGTTGTCGCTGAAGTATTCTGACTTATAAGCAATAATTTTTCTGATAATTAAGCTCCTTCTTTCGATTAAAACTGGGCAAACTGAATATCTATTTGGAAATCAAACAAGATCTATAGATCGTGCACGTAAAACATATAACGTCGGTGTAACTATCAATGATTTGTGCCATGATGTTTATAATTATGGACCTCTGAAATTAATTCGACCTGTAGGATATCCTATGCATTCTGTGAAATACCTACAATTGATCAATTAATCACAAAATATTCGAATTTATTATATTTAACTCAGCATCAAATAGGCCTCTTCCGAAGTAATACATTTATGCCAAGGAATGAATTTATGCTAATCATCAGAATGTTTTTCAAATGTAATTTTGATGAAAAGACTTCAATTCTCGCGGTTAATTCCCGAAGTTTGAAAAGAGAAAAGTCGGCCAGAGCCACATCAAGTGCGAGTAAATACGGCGGTTGTTCGATAACATTTGTTGAATTTTAGGCCAGAAATTCTTCCACAGTTATAATCTTATGAGATGGTGCGTCATCGTAGTGCAAAGTCTATGGGTTTTCTTTCCACGAATTTAGACTTTTTCGACGAAGTTGCTCTCTATAATATTCTACATTATCCTTTAACTTCTGGAAGAATTGCACAACACTGCGATAATCAAAGAAAACAGTCCACATTACCTTTTCTTTTGCCCATTTGGCTTGTATTTTTTGATTTCGAAACTTGTTGATTGGTTTGCATGTCAAATACTTGGACTCAAATACTTTTCTGTCAAATACTTTTCTTAGTATAGGATCGGAATTGAATCTTTCTAACGTGTCTTCAACGACCTTTGTACTATTGACATTTTGAAGAAAATCCAGGTCTTTGGGATTTAGTCCAGCAACAATGTGTTTCACATCCAGACAACTAATTTCAAACCTGAATAATGATTTTTACTTAACAATTCCTGCACTTTATCGATGTTAACTTCAGGTGGAGACGTTAATTGCGGAATAAAGAGAGATACAAATCTTACACCACATCCCGACCACTTTTAAGTGCTCTGTATCACTCATATGCACGAGCCGGAAGCGTTCTGTTCGAAATTCCATGCTTTACAAAATGCGAAACAAATTCCTTGTTTGATTTTTATATCCATTGTAAAAATTATGAAATACACTTGAAATGAACTGACAAATTCGATCACTCTAAATAAAAAACTAAATGACAGATCGCGCTCATACTTCATGTCCATGTATGGAGAACATTTGCGCCAACTTAGAGACAAAAAATAATGTTGACAAGCCTTTAAGCAGGCTATTTAAATAATCAGTTTCCGGTACTTTTTTGATACAATGTATGTATTGGATGTCCACTTAGTAGGAACTCTTTCTTGTTAGACGTCATGGTTTTACTTTCATGCTGTTACTGGAAAGCTACCGTTTCGGGCTTTCGAGCTTTTGCTTTAAAACTTCATAACATAATTCATGACTCTCCTTTTATTTGTGCCGAGAGTAAGTTCTGCTTGACAAATTTAATGGAATCAAAATCATCATCTTTTTGATCATAATGGGTTTTCTTTTCTTTTAAGCCAGTTTATACGCTTGATCAACCATATGTAGATAAAAACAAATTCTCCTGCATTCCTTGAATTGGATATGAAAGAGCATCTTACTGTTGGCAAGATTACAGGCATTCTATTTGTACACTCACAGGATCGATCCTACTCTTTAGTAGTAGTTCCAAACGTCAGTTTGAGGAGGTTTTACTCGACTTGTTGGTTACTCCTCCACTCGAGGTATTCTTCGGCACGTCGAGGTGCTCAAACAAGGAGCCGCTCAAATAAGGATAGATGACTTAGATGACTGTATCGATGCTTGAACTCATCATCATATAAACGCCTATGCTAACTGTCGTATCACAGTCGATTACACCAAGTATGGAAAGTTTGGAAATGTGTTCTTATATGACCAATAGTCTTCTGACTTTTTGTACAAATTCAACCAATTGATACATGATTCTTTGTCTTATATTCGTCCGTTTTATCTATCGGGAAATATCATATCTTAGCTCTGTTTTCAGAAAATAATGTCAGATCCATCTAATTGAATACCTATCATTTCAAATACATTCTAATGCTTTAAAAACCAACTTTAAATAAACATTTTTGGAAAACTTGATTATCTTAGTTATAAAATAGTTATTATATTGATTTGAAACTCGAGCAAGTTCATAACCAGATTCCCTCTCGAAAGGGTTCGTGATTAAAATGAAAATTAAACCACTCAAATTTCATTAGACCTACATTGTTGTGAAATTCAAACCCTTTTTTTGTTTTTATATAAAGACCAAAAAGCAAAATTAATTATAAAAGAATTATGAAATTATATTTTAAATCAAACAAACAATAACCACAAAAGGGTAGACGATTTAACAACCATCAAAAGGGATTTAAGAGTTCCCCCCAAAAGGAGATAAAAGAAACAGCAACAAAAGAACAGAACTGCAGCCAAGCCTTTCGACACAAACTGGTTTCACACTTGTTTAATAATTTGTGCCTTAAGACGGACCAAACAAAATGATTCCTTTTTCAAGTCACCTTAATCAATCATCAGGGAACGTTTTGTGAAAAAAGGAGAACAGAACAGAAACTGTAACGGCCAAAACGACAAAAGGCTTTGGCCGAGATTAAGAAATTGGTAGTGAATGGGTAGGGGTGGGGGGACTTTTGTTTAGAGTAATTTTTGTTAGTGCCTTGGCAGTAATTCACTTTGGGCCCTAACAACAATCGTGTGTAGTTAATGAATCCCTTCTTTCTTTACTAGATAATGATAATGTGCTTTTTACTTCTTTTCTTTTGCTTTTTAAGTTGTTCAGTTTAGGTGATATTAAATTTCATGAATTTAATGTGTTTTTGTATTCTTTGTTTTCATTTTATTTCGAAATGATCATTAAAATCGAGTGGTAGATCGTTCGAAAACTGGTCGAGCATTTTTAACAAGTTGTTAAAAGGGTTCATTTTTTATGTTCAATTTGGATTTTGGTTTAGACTTCTGATGTTGTTGTTGTTGCTGCTGTTTTCTTATGTTATGGTATGTTGTGCCTTTGATTGTTCCCTTATATTGTTTTTTATCAAGTGGTTTTTTTTCTTTTGGTGTCTTTTTTGTTTGTGGTTTTCTGAAGATGTCATTGTCAGTTTGTTTTTCGTTGATTTGTATGCTGGTCATGTTTATTAAACAGGTCTCGGCTATGGAATTGTAAGCAAGTTGGGTCGGTGACCAAAGGATTTTACAGGTTCATGGTACCTGTTTTAATGCTCCTTTTTTATGTTCTTGGCTTTCTGGAGTTAAACGTGATCTGTACGTTATAAAAAATCCTAAATTTTTTTCAGTATTTAATAGAATACAAGGATTTGGTTTGGGGCAATTTTCAAGTATTTCGAGGAATTTTATGAATATTTTTCAAGGCTCATAACAAGTGTGAAAATGTTTGTTACATATCTTGGCTTTGACATCAAAGTGTCTGATAGTTTTGTTTTATCAAAATAATAATTGGAATCCCAAATCGAAGATTCTGTAGTTGATCTCAATTATTTATTAATCTATAAATATATTATGTGTAGTAAAAGGCATTTCAAATGAATATGGATTTTCATAAGCAAGCTACAACAGACATTTATCTACGATTTTGAATTGAACTGATATCGATTGTACCTGATATCACTATATCATACAAATTATTTGACTTCTTCTTCATTCTCCAGTTAATTACACATTATTGCTTAAATTATATGGTTTATTCTTCCTTATCATCTTAGTAATAACAGTATCTTATTTGCCTTTAGCTTTGTGACTCAAAGTCCTTTTTGTTCCCTTTAGTTTTACGTTTTGTTTCATGTATTGCATTATACTTTTTATATGGCCAAGGTTATTGATAATTATAGTGTGAAATACTATAGAATACCATAGCATGAGTCATCTGTGACACAAACATGCACATAATTACATATTGAGATCTGTTAAGGTCTGTTTCCACGAATGTATTTAAAATCTGCTCCAAATAAATGGATCAATTGGCTTCAGCGGTCGAAAACATCATTAAATAGGTTTTAATTTACCAAAAGGCAAGATAGTTGACAAAAAAAGAAATGCTAACAAGCAAAAATAATAATAAAAAAAAGGATTAAAGTTTGGAAAAGCCTGTAAACAAAGCAGAATTAAATACTGATATCAAGGGACTGTGACCGCTCGTGCCGCGAAGGCTAATACACGCGACTATCGTTCGCATGATTGCTGGTTCAACCCCTTATGCAGGCATCTATCATTATTTGAGCGGCAGTCTCCGCAATGTGTCTGATGAGTACAGCGAGTAGTCGAGAATCGACGTTCGGAATTGTTGTTGAACTGTAGATTCCATGGAGTGAATCTAAAACTAGAATGCGTGTAAGCTCAATGAAGCTGAGTTTCCCAGCTCATGTCTCATTCATGACATGTAAGGGAATTTCTATTTCTATTTGTTTATCAAGGAATACGTTAAAGCATCTTATTCACTTCCATGATGACTAGAATAGACATTTTTATCTATTAGACATGGGAAATAGAAAACTATTCCAAACACTTCGATATGTTTCGCCCATTTTTCAATTCATCACATCAAGCTCTTGAAAAAACAAGGAAGGAAATGAAACATCTTTTTCAACAGAGTTTTGTTCGACTCCTTTTGCGTCTAGCATGACAATAAGTGTCTAAAAGAATTGGAATTTTGTTTGGCAGTCTGGTATAATTCGAATTTTGAATGTCATATAGTCTTTGGCCCAGCTTATGTCATCTATTTGGAACTCCAAGGCTGAAGGCTAAAGTGTCTGATAGAATTGGAATTTTGTTTGGCAGTCTGCTATAATTGAAATTTTGTATGTCGTCTAGTCGTTGGCCAAGCTATGTCATCTATTTGGAATTCCAAGGCTGACGATTAGAGTTTTATAGACGACGGGTCCGAACAACCACGCTGCGTCCCGAACACTGGTCCTTCGTTCATCTTAAACAGATAACTTGGTTTTGTACCGCCAAGTACATTATTTTTTATTTCTTCTTAATGCTTAAGAATTCTGCAGTAACATATCGCAATTTTCACACCGTAATGTCTGAATTATCAGCGTACGTCAGAAGGTAAAGGTGGTATCAGTCCTGTTTACTTTAGCTTTCCGCATAATCATCTCTAAAATGATATTGAACGAGACTTTTGATCTCTATAATTCATCATTTCGTGTAAAATCATTCTTCAAGGTTTTCTTCTAACTTTACTGAAAACACCAGACTGCGGGAATGCTAAATTCGGCCATGGTTTCATAGAGATTTTGCTGTTCATCTAAGATTATTTTCCATTACTCGTTTCGTATTAAAATTTCATAGAGAAACTTTAAACTCGTATCCAATTCAGCAGTCGTATATTTTTTTCTGAGTTAAACCATGGGAGTTAAACCTCGTATGCATGCTCGCCCAGCCCTATGTATTTAATGGATGGTGGCAATTTCAGTCTCATACGAGATTTCGAAGAGTTATACAGGATAGACCGCACTTTTCTTATGAAGTGTCAAGACATACGGGATCCATACCCATAAATATGAGAGATTCGGTTTCTTTGTCTTTTCTATTGTGTTTTCTTAATAAAAATTGTTGGAATGAGCTTCTTATTTGGCCTCTGCAATACACTCGAGTGTTGGGACTGTCCACAACTACAAGGCTGTCGTTAAATGTTGGATTTATTTTTGCCTAACAAGCCGTCTACTACCGGCTACTTATTAAGGCTCCCTCTCACTTTGACTATAAACATGAAAATGCCCATTCGTATTACCAGGGAATCATTTACCGAATATCAGAAAGTATTTTTTTTTTTTTTTTTTTTTGATATTCTGTAAAGAATACGTTTCTGGCAATTTCCAAGTGAACAGCATTTGCGAAATCTAAATTAGATATATTCCATGTCCCATAATGTTGAAGTGGTACATGATTTTGACATTTATTTTATTTGTTTCAGTTACTCGCCTATACGTATTGCGGTAAAAAATTATGCCGAACAATTAACAAATTGGATGGCTTCAAAAAATATTATGCTGATAAATATTTATAAGCTTACAAGAATATGAGATATGATTAACTTGTAACGTTGCTTCTATTACACTTCAAATTGTGGAAACAAAAGGGATGCTGTTACTACTACTACTAGTACTACTAATACTACTACTACTACTACTACTATTAATACTACTACTACTAGTAATACTACTACTACTGCTACTACTTCTACTACTACTACCACTGCTATTACTTCTACTGGTACTACTACTACTAACGCCATCTTTCAATTATTAGGAAAGTTTTATAGGGGAGAAATTCCAATCAGGTTTGATCACTCTGATCAGGTTACATCACTCTGATTTTATTCAATTGGCAGAAATCTCATAACAAATGAATTCAGTAGCAAATGAAAAGGCAAGAAAAGGATTAGGTAAATAACGAAAAATATTATTTCATTTTCCTTCTAAAAATTAACAATCGAAATAATTTTTTTGTTGGAAAACTTTTGTCTGAAAAGAGAAATTAGTGAGAAATTGATCTTTCTCTGAACACTACAGCTACGTTAATACAAATTTACTTTACTGACAAATAATTGAAAAATTCTCATTAAAATTCTTAATGGATTCATTTTCCCTCTTGTGGGAAATTAGGTTTACCTTTAGAGAATTAGGAAAACGTGAAAGGAATTTTGAAAATGATTAAGAAAATGTATTTAATGTGATGGGAACGGTGGAGGAAAAATCCAATTGAATTTCTGTAATTTGCTTTATATTCCTAAAACATAAAAAAAAATTTTAAATAATAAACATTTTGTGAAAATTTCCTGGAAAATTATTTGATAGAAGTAATGTTTTTTATTCATATTTAATTCTTGGAAACAAGTTGATTAGAACACGCAACTGTGGTGCACATAAAGTTAGTTTTTGATTAGAAAATGTAACTATGCTGCATCTGGCTTCGAGACCCGATATGAAATGCGTCTGGCGAACACCTCCAGTAGTCGAAGAATCGACAATTCTAGTAAAAGCCTCTGAAAGTGTTGTTCAGAATTATCGTAAAGTAGTAGGCCGCGATGGAAAATTCCATTAGTTCATCTACCTGAGGAATTTTTCGAAAAAATGTAACTAGGTTTGTAAATTTTCGTACTGAATAAGAAAATATTATTTGAATATGAATTTGAGTTAAGAAATGTAGGACGGTGTAAGATAAATGCCTGATTTGACTGCCATAGACCTGTTTCTCTGAAGATATTTTAAGTCCACGAAGGTTTTACGTGAGTCTCGCCGTGAAGGCCTTACCCATGGTGTGCGACACACTGGGCATATTAGAATGCAATTGCCCCCTCCCTCCCTGGGATAATCAAGTAAAACTTGGACTATCTAGAAAAAGGGGCTGACAATTTTGGTACTACCGCAACTGTCAACCCTTTTTTTTCGCAGCCAGGAGATACCAAATTGATTATGATTGTATGAAACATAATCCCCATTGGCGGAGGTGAGACCTATCTTACCACCTCTGCTACTCTATGGGTCTGTAGCACCCGGTTGAAATGCAATGCACAAAGTCTCTACCAGCGATTTTGGTATCAACCACAACACGCGTGATTTTGGCAGACATACAGAGAACATTGGAAAGTAGTCCCAAATCTGTTACATGCGTCGGCCACATGACCAATAACATTTTCTCGACTTAACAGGGAAAAGGTTCAAATAAACTGAACTCTAGTGCGAGACCAAATCTGGCTACGAGCGAATGTACGATAATATTTTCTTGACTTAAGGAACAAACTTTAAAGGTCCAAGTAGATGTTATTTACAGATCGAATTAATTTTTTTTACTAACAGATAAGTTATTGCCTTAGAAATAAAAGTTCTTTTTCGTTACCTCGGTTGATTAATTGGTCTACTTTCTTCTCTACACAAATTATTCCATTTTATTGTGGATTTAACGCTATACGACTTATTGGCGAATATTGTATCATTTCATCCTCCTCTACAGATGGCGCCATTCGTAAAAATATAAGAATTTTCAAATGAAGTAATTACTTCTGCGCCATCTTGTAGCGTGAGCATGAACTAAGACTGCCACCCTTGATTTCATATAAGAAAATATGAAACTGTAGATCTGATTTAATGCAGGAAATCAGAATTCCACTTGCTTGGATTTGAATAGGAAAGTATAAAATGATTTCTTCCGAACAAGATTTAAATAAGAAATGGTATAGAAATGTATTGGAAATGACATTTTTGATTTCATAAATGTAAAATGCTTTAATTTTACGAAAAGAAATTAGTCTCAAACTTGCTCGTCTTCAAATAAGTATGAACTTGCGTTATATAATTTGAAATAAATAACTAAACATGAGGAATGATCGAGTTGTAGATAATGGAGAATCTTTTGGAAATCTCTTAGAAATGAATAAGGATTTGGATTTTGATGCTTTAAAGAGGAAAATTGAATTTCTGATTTTAAAGGTATAAAGAATAGTTAAATTGGCCGATTTTTGTGTTTTTTTATCACATTTTCTTTTAGTGTTCGAATTTGATTTGATTTTTGTTTTACATTGCTGGTAATATAAAATAAAAAATGGATATTTTTGGTTTTGGAAGACATTTATTAAATTTATAACTTGTTTATTCGCTACTTCTGCCAATAGTTCATATTATTCTAATTTGTATTTTTTTTTTTTTTTTTTTAATTTTTTTTATAGATAGGTTTACTTATAAACTAAAGACAAAATATCGGAAGACATTTTCTTTAAAGCTGAATGTTTGAGAGTATTTTTGTTTTCTGTGGGGGAAGGGTCACCCTCAGTCCCTCTTGTCCCTGCCTTATCGAGCCTTGAGTTTCTCGTCACAGTTATGACTGTTTTTTCATTCAAAAATGATTTAAAGCTGTCATCATTACTATCACTGGCTTAAGGGGTTTAAAGACTTTTAAGCCGTTAGTCTTGATCACACGTTTCTTTCACAAAAAAACGCTTGTCTTGAAGTGAGCGGTATCCAAAAGGTTTCTTACGGTTCTGTGTCCGGCTTTTCAATTTATGGTGTTTTGGGCCGCTTCCTTCTGCTCATTTTCCTGATTTTCTATTTCCTCTTCACTAGAGTAGCCATCGCAGTCTTGGGAAGCAATCGTTTCATTGAGGAATTTCTGGTGTTTGTTGCCTCTTTTGAATAGTTTGCGAAACGACTTCAGGGCTTTCTTGAAGGCCTTAGCGGGAGTGTACTGTGGCTTGTTGATGGGCATAACTGCGCTGCTGGAGTTAACTAAAACTTGGTAGTTCATTGTGGAGAATACGATTTTGAAAAACGAACTGATGCTGTTAATGGCTAAAGAACTCGTAAGAGAATGATGTTGTGTTGACTATCACTCTGGTTATTTATACTGTTTGGTGTGGAAACTCACCCCTAAATGCCAGCCAATCATGGTTGAGATTATAGGCAGGTGATTTTTCTTTTGAAGAGTTTTAAGTGTTGTATAAGTCAAAGCGTTGTGTTGTTATTGCTTTAGTGTTTATAAGCGAGAAAATTCTGATGTTCTGAACAATTTTGGTAAAATTAATATGCCAGGCAGATAGTTGGGGTTTCTTTACAAACCGTGCACGTGTGCAGAGAGATTATTTTCCTCCGTTGCACTGGGTACCTGTGGGTACGGTAAAATCCCAAAACCGTGGGAATGCTAATAAAAATTTTCATAAATTTTCCAAATTTTATTGTTTGGAAAGGTTAATGGTTAATCCCTTTTTGTGCTACAAAACAACAACAGTAAGCGCTTTACAATGTTAGGAAAATCTAACTGATATTTCAAATTTAGCTATTGTCTGTTGGGGTAAAATTTTGCATTTCACTTTGAACCGTTAAAAATAACAACCCGAATTGATTATAGAAATGTTATCGCTACGCCGAAATCATTAGAAAGTGTTAGATCCTCTTCAAACATATGTTGTCTTTTTTCAACCATCCTCCCATAATGAACAAACATTTTCAGAAATGAGCAAGAATGATTCGACAGATCCTGCGCATCTACTTCAATAAGCCATGGTTCAAGACCTTAATGGCCGCTTAAGAAATTGCTGAAGGATGTTGATGTTTCTTGGTGAACTTCCTCTTTTCCTATCCTTAACAATTTAAAGGCATTTGATGTTCGTAGTTTGTCTTTTGTTGCTCACAACTTGTAGGTATCTTTACAGAAACAAGTGATTTGCTGCACTGTAGTCGTTTTTTGTTTTGCTTGCCGTAGTGGGATAACATTGGGGGCCATTTTTCATATTGTTTTTTCCATGACATTTTTATGGTTTATCAAGAGTTCATTAACATAAACATTTAGTTAATTATGGTGTTGATGTTTTGCAAATAATTACATTAATGATCAATTACTACACTGGAACAAGGACACAGTGGTGGCTAGGAGGATTTTGACACACAATTTAGCTTCGTAAGTAATCTAAATTAGTATAGCAAAATAATCGAAATGCTCAGTACAGCAAAAACATTACTTAGAAATATAAATGATTCCTTGATAACTCTAACAATATTTTTTATTGTTCTTTATCCTTATTTATAGCCTTGAGATCGTGTAACATTCATCCTTGATCTGCTTTTATTTTATTTTGAATTACCTGTAAGGAAATTATTGACAATTTTTTTCAAGGTGTTAACAATATGAAATTGTTCCATTTGATACCTGTTGAATAACTGGTTGAATTAAAAATAATTGATTGTAATTTTCCCATATACTTCGGCAATCACATGGTAGGGCATTTTGTACTTAAAAAAAAAGGAAAGGATAGCATTTCCAATATTTTGGTCCTTAAACACTGAAGGCTGGATTGTTCTTCAAAGAAGAATGTAGTCCAAAATAAGATCCTTCTGACCTGTTCTCAGTGTTACTTAAAACTACAATCTGAGCTTTCAAAGTAAAGCCAATTCCAAAAGGATGAATTGCGTATTTCGTATTGTAGAACCACTATATCCGACTTGTTTCATTTGGCTGTCATGAACGAAATATTGATTTATTGACAGATAAATGAGAATGGGCGACGTACTGATTCATTGACAGACAAAATGGAGTGGTCGACGTTCTAATTTATTTAGAGACGAATTGGAGCGTCCATCTTTTTACACATAAAATATATTGACTTTGTCCGTTTATATAGTTTTAAATGTTTAATATTTTTCTTCAACCATGCCTACAATTAGGGCTTCTAATCAACGAACAAATGCCAAAATTATTGAAAATGCATTCCGTGCTGAAAAATTCATTTAAATTCATTCATATATTCAAATTCATTTTTCATTTATTTATGGGTTTGACTTTCAGAGGCCCCCCGAAACAATTCGTTTATGTCTAAGAATAATGTAGTTATCAATACATTTTTCAAACGCATTTTCCGGAAAACACTCCTACAGTCGCCCGAAAACGTTTGCCTTGAAGCGATAATTCGAGGTTTCGAAAGAGAAAGAAGTTAATCAAGCTACATTTATAAATAAGGTGGTTGACCGATGATATTACTTGAGTTTTTTGCCAGAAATTCGCTTACAATAGCAGTTTTCTGAGATGATGCATTATTTTGGAGTAAAATCTTGGAGTCTTTTCACAAATCTGGCCTCTTTCGACAAATTTGCTTTCTCAAACATACCATAACGTTCAGATAATATTCTTTATTTACAGTCTGATCTTTTGCCAAAAATTCTGAGTGCTCAACGCCGCGATAATCAAAGGAAACGGACGATATTGCATTTACTTGTGATCGATTTTGACGTGTTTCTTTCTGGTTCGGTTCAGTTGACAGTTTTGCATATCACTAGATATAACGCGTTTCATGAATGCGTTGCTGCAACCGACTAGTTCTAGCATGTCTTCAGCTTACTGAGTTTTTGAAGAAAATTCTGGTCCTTTGAAACTAGTTAAGCGTCAATTTGAATTGTATCCAAATAGTTGCATAAATTTATTGATTCATGAGATGAGAGAATTGATTCCGTGGCTATCTCTCTCAAACTGAAATGACGATTTTCAGTCATCATTTTCTTCAGATTGTCTATGTTAATTTTATTTGAGACTTTGGTGGCAGATTATATCGAAACAAATCTTCCACAAGATCTCGACTGCTTTTGGATACCCGATGTCATTCAAAATTTTCAGCTATTCGTTACATGAAATTTCACTTGGAATTCAAAATTTGAGATAAATTTTTTGTTCAAGATATTTTGAGATGAATTAATAAACTCGGTCTCTGCAAACAAAGTAAATGGCAGATCACATACAAACTCTGCGTCCGTGCAGTAGAAAGTTGGGGCTATTCAGCGAAGAAAGAATTTTGACAACATCTTTTAGCAGGCATTTAAATGGTCAATTTCCAGTACTTTTTTGAAAGTACGAACTGTTATTATATATGTTAGATAATATTGATCTGCTAATGTATTTAAACATAATGGTTGAGAAGCATGAGTCATAGTAAACAAAATCATTTAATGAAATCTTAATTACCATTTATCTACCTAGGATGCAGGTATTGCCCCATAAATACGGCAACGTATATGCAACGTAGATAGTTAGATGTTCTAGAATATTGATTGAGAAATGATAATTTTATTTTATTGTTTGATAATTTTACTCAACCAGAAATATCAGTTAATAAATCCAGGATTAACACATGGAAATCGCTTCTAACAAAATATATAGAAAGTGTCGACTTTCAAACGACATCTGTAAAAATTATAATATGGGATTTTAAGGGATCGATCATTTATATTCGGAATACGTTGCATTAAGTGTCGTTACGAATACCATTGCCTTTGACGCTGGAATATATCTGTCAATGTATGAAAAGCTATGGAATCATTTGTCGATGGTTTGCTGGATTGTACGGCCAGCCATGGTCCTGAAAGTAATGGAGGTCCAAAGAAGGTGATTATGCCAGAAAGTGTAAAAAATATTTTAAAAATTGTATTCGATAACCGAAAAGGTCGATACAAGAAATATTTCATATCTTAAAGATACCAAAAATCAGATAATATGACTATTAAAGAGTATGAGTATCAAAAACATCAATGATTTACTGGTTCGGATAGCTGTTTGAATCAGTTTGAACATTCTAAAATGAAAACGGACAAAATATGAATCCATCACTGCTCTTCTGCATTGATTAAGCAATTCATTGAGCAGAAAAGACCTGGTAAAATCCGTGCAAAGCTACTAAAAACATAACAATCCATATTTTGTGATACGCATGGAGAAGGATTGAATAGCGTATAGCTAATTCTATATATCACTTCTATTATTATCTGTTTTCAAAACGTAAAGGTATATTCTAGAAGGAAAATCGGGTCAAAGAATTGAATAGGGAATTTTATAGAGCACTCTTGGATCATTGGAATAAATAAATAAATAAATATATAAATGAATAAACAAATAAATAAATAAATAAATAAATAAATAAATAAATAAATAAATAAATAAATACATTAGAAAAAATAAATAAATAAATAAATATATTAATAAATAAATAATTAAATAAATAAATAAATAAATAAATAAATATATAAATAAATAAATAAATAAATACATACATACATAAATAAATAAATAAATAAATAAACAAATAAACAAATAAACAAATAAATAAATAAATATATAT
>JAHXMU010000733.1:1165854-1182932 GCA_019455685.1 Philornis downsi | reverse complement strand
ATAAATAAATAAATAAATAAATAAATAAATAAATATATATAAATAAATAAGTAAATAAGTAAATAAATAATATTTTGGGAATAATGAGATGTTGTGCTGGTATTTTTGCCTGTGTGGAAATAATTTAATTTATAAATTTATTTAAACTTCGGGTTTAAAGAAAAACGCAACATTTTCCAAATCATGTTGTGAATTTTCGGACATGTATTATTTATGGTAATTTCATTTCTTTAAAATAATGCTGTCGTAATAAGAAGGGTTATTTGTTTTAATCGACAAACAATTATGGATTTATATTATTTAACCCTGAAACACAAATCGTCTTCTCAAACTTGTGCGCAATATGAGGGAAATGGTTTTAATATTGAGTAAACTTTAAGTACTCTTGATGCAGATATGCAAAAAAGTGGTGCTATGTAATAAACATTTGTTGTCTTGAAAGTAGTTTCAAATGCCGAAGAAGAATTTTTGTTACCTCTTTACTATTTACCCTTTAATACAATAGAATTTCTGAAAAATTTTGCAAATATATACCTTATTGGAAGCATATGTATGTATTTCTATTCAGTAATATTTCAAAAATTATGTCCATTTGTGAAGCTGGAAGTTGAAGTGATAAAACATCGGTGACTTTTAGAATGTCGTGTTTTAAGCTATAATACTGCACACAATAATATTTTTTAATTTAATAAAACATGTAAGTTTTTAATTAACAACATGTGATTTTCTGTGTGATAATCCGAAATTGTATCTACATTTTAGGGTTTTCATAAATCTTCAAAACTGTACCAGCAAAAGCTGACTAAAATACGCTTCAGACTAACAACAGTTGAAATAGTACGTGCTCTTCGTCAAAATAACTATTTCATGGAACTGAAAAAAAAAACATTTCCCTTTTTACGACAATTTCCAAAAAATTATTTGATTTGTTTGAGACGGTTAATGAAATAAATGTACACAATGAACAATGCTCTGTCATGTCTCTTAAATAAGTTGAAAATAACCTTAAAAACTAGAAAATTGTCGCACGTGCGTCAAAAAAAAACCAAAATTCGCAGAATTCTCGTAACATTAAAATAAAAATTAAACAAAGCAGAGATTAAAATAAAGAAATTCCGATTTTGATGTAACCGAAAGGAAAACAAATACAATAGCTAGTAAGTGAAAAGGAAAACGTTTTGTAATTACTTTGGGGTGTAATGTTTAACACGAACCTTTAAGGAGTGCTAAACGAGATATCCCAGACAATTGCCTAAGGAATTGAAAGGCCAGCCAAAAATCTTTAGAAGAGGGCATTTCGAAGGTTTCTTATGGGTTTTTATCTTTCCCTCTGCTTAAGATAACACGAAATAATTGTCACATAACCATAAAATGTATGAAATTCCTGATGTGATGTGATAAATCAGAAAACAGCTTAGCAACAGATTTTCATGAAGAGTGAAAAAAAATTGGAATTTGCCAAACATATTTTAAGACTAGTGCTCAGCCAGTCCCCATTCTTACAGCTAAATATGAACGTGATAATAAAATTGTCTGTTCCTTGAACACATGCGTGAAATATGCTGACAACATGCCCCCGCTATGAAAGGTTGAGCGTGAGCCGTTTATGGCACGGCGCTTATAAAGAATTCAGAATGCAAGACAAAGTTCAAGTACTTCCAGACATTGTGGATTTTTGGGTTTTGTGTTTTTTTGTTCGATTCTGAAGCGCCTTTAATGAGATGCCTGCCGAATGGGCTGAGCTGCTGATTGCGGCCAGTATAAACATATTGTTTACATACGCTTCAGCGATATTTAGCGAGAAACTGCTGTGAACGTCATAATAACGCAAATCTCCCACATGTGTCAGACATAATGTCGGTGAATGTAAACACTCGAAAAGGGAATTGAGCCAGCACTCGAAATCCCACAGAGTATTTTACAATCGGAATTTAACTTTTAAGGCACGCTTATAATAACAAGCAATGTAAGGAAATTTGAAATGAACCCGTGGGAGATGGACAAACACATGATTACCATACTTTGATATCATTGCCATAACATGTATTTTAATATAGAGAAAAGGTTTACACAACATTTTTCTATTTCATTGTTCTTGGAATTTAGTATTTCTCTTAGAGGACTTTTATGTACATTTAAGGACGCCCATTTCCATGCGAATTGTCAACATTATCCGCTGTCTCACATTTCTTACCCAAACAACTTTGATGTCCTTTAAAGCCGCCCATTTTCATGCGAATTTCTTTACTTTTTCTTTGTATATTTACAAAATATTTTGGGTTTAAGGATTTTTTCCTTCCGTTAGTTACAATGACATTGTCATTTGTCAGGAGATATAACTGCACGCAGTGTTGTGCTCAGTAATGTGAGATCGCCTTGTAGAAGACGTAAAGTAGAAGGGAACAGTATTAAATATTTTGTGTAACCATCACAATTCTGTGAAAAATATCGGCTCTTTTTTGATTTAGATTTTCTTGTAACATTATTTCGTTTCTTTAGGGTTTTATTACAAGAGATTCTGCGAAATTTTGCGGCACTTTTAGTTTTGTTTTCTAACAATTAAATTTTTTTTTTTTTTTGAAAAAAAAAGTGAAGCTGAATGTCATATTTGACACACAAATAACGTCCAACATCAAGGATAGTGCCAAATTATTATAATTTAATACTCTTTATAAAAAAATGGAAATGGAAACGGAAGAGAAATCTCTCTTAGTAAGTTTAATAGATTGGGCAGATACTAACAATATGCTAAATGTCTACAGCGGTGCTACATTGCGAGGTTCTTATCATTCACAACGAGAGACAAAATTATACGAGCTGCCTAGGCGAACTCCGTGGTGGTCGATCAATTGAGTTCACCACGCCAGCACGGTTAAGAAAATCCACAAAATCGTGTTGAATGATCGTCGGTGCGTGAGCTAGCTGAAATGATAGACATTTCACAAAGTGATATACATCGCACATTGACCAAAAATTTAAAGACGAAAAAGCTGTGCGCAAGGTGGGTGCCGCGCTTGCTTTCAGTAGAGCAAAAACAGCGTCGTGAAGATGTTTCAGTAGAGTGTTTGGCAATGTTTCCCCGCAATAAAGACGAATATTTGCGACGATTTATAAGTATGGATGAGATATGGGTCCTGCACTTTTACACCTGAGACAAGGGAACAGTTAAAGCAGTGGACTGGAATGGGAGAATCGTGTCTAAAGAAAGCGAAGGTGGTTCTATCTGCAGGCAAGGTCATGGCGTCTGGTTTTTTAGGATGCACTTGGAATTATTTTTACTGATCACCTGCAGAAAGGAAAAACCATCAGCGACGAATATTATGCTAATTTATTACAGTGTTTAGGTGATGAAATTATGGAAATAAGGCCGCATTTGGCAAAAAATAATGTGTTGTTTCATCAAGAAAAGCTCTCTCGAACGTAGTATATAAACAAAAATGGAATGCAAATTGATGAATTCTCTTCGGGTGAAAGTATAAAAACTTTTTAATATAAAGACGGAATTATAACAATAATGTACATTTTTCAGTACTATTACTATTTAGGGTTCTTTGAACTATTGCCGCTAATGTCATGTAGTTTGCTGAAAAATACGAAAGTATATGATTTTACGACGAAATTGTCAATATTGTGAGTATTTTATTTACCAGAAGAGAACGTTTTTGGCAGGTCTACATGTTTGACAAAAAGTAGTTACAACCTCCGTTGTACTGCAGTACCTTTATTCTACAGAGTCAAACTACTTTTTACTTCCTTGTAACCTCTCTTTAGTAACCTGAAGTAACTTAACTTCTTGTCCATTATATTGGTATATAATGCTTGGAAAAGGTCGGTGTTCCCATACAAATGATGCACTTAATCTAGTCGGGGTGTACTTATTGAAATTTGGTATTTGTTAAGCGTTTACCAAATTGCGATTTCAAAATCGAAACAAAGGGCGTTACCTCATTCTTTCGGGTGCCTTCCATCATCTGGGTTGAATTTTGCAAAATTAACTATTAGTTGGTAAAATTTGGGAAAAATTGATCGGTAAAATACCTGGCAGCACCTAAAGGTCACATTCATATACGAATGGTCAATTTGCCTTACATATTTCTAGCCTCACATCTTTTAAGACGTTTTACTGAATTCAATCAAATTTGGTACACATCATGTGCTTGATGAACTGAGATCGAAGAATGGAAATAGACGGCGTTGGCAAGCCCCTTTAGCTACATACCTCCCGTACAAATTGTCTGATTTTTCTAACTTAACTTAATTTTTTGCCAGTTGTATAGTTTTATAACGATTGATGAAATTTGAAAAAAAGTATCTCTCATAGAAAATGAAAAATTGAATTCATACATTTCTATATTCATATCTTTCATTTAATTGCACTAAATTCTATATAATCTAACACGCATTAGGCGTTTAGTAAACTTAAATCTGCAAATGAAAATGGACTGCATTGCCACGCTCTTCAGTTTGGCCGCTCTAGGAAAATTCATTAGGTTTTGCATAATTTTTAAGCGAATTACTGTTTTGCAGAATTCGTATGTTAAATATAGTAGAATCAGTCCAAAGTTTATTTAATATATCGATGATTTTTTTTTATTTGCCATGACGTTTGACAAATACTTCACTGTGTTGATCATTTAATCCGAATCGTTTTTTAATCGTCTTTATAAAATTTGCGAACATATAATATTAACCGACGACTGATCTATAGAATACTGTGGGTGAGCCAGCATTAAATTTTGCCATTGTTGACATCGCTTTGTACTGGCCAACTCTTGCATTATTTGTCGCTTTGAACTTCTCTCTCCAGGTCCTGGCCATTTGTCCATATGTCTTATGGAAAATTTTTTAATTCTTTTAAACTGTTCTAAGTAACGCTCAGTAACACGTAGATGATTTTATTCAACTGTTACCAAACGCGGTACCCATTAGGAAAACATTTTTGTGATGCCAAATATTGAATGCACAAACTTTTGATATCTTTAGGAAGTCAGCCACCGCAACTTACCTATTTGAGTGTCGAGAATAATTCTTAAATTTTGTTGACGGTGTTTTTTTCGGCATCCTTTGCGCTCATCATCATTGGCGCCCGTGCGACCTCGTTTGAAATCGGCAAACTATCGGCAAACAGTTGCCATTGTTTTAACGATATTTTTCTGATAAAAAAAAAGCAAAATTTCATCAGCACACGAAACTAAATTCGTTTTTTTTTTTTCATTTACTTAATTTCATTCATTCAATTTAATTTTTTTAATTCATCAAAAATCAGCAGTAGCATCACTTAATGCGATGTAAACTCTAACACAAATAATCGGAATAGCTGAAATTTTAAAAAATGCCATTTCTTTCACAAAGGTGACATGTTTGTGAGTATTGAGCTAGAGCGTTATATGCGCTTGTTAGTAAATTCTTTAGTAAAATGAGTACACATATGGTCGGAAAAATAAGTACACCTGCTTATTTTTACTTTATGCTTTATTTTAGTTACTTTAACGGAAAGTAAATATGGCAATTCTTTCCTATTTAAATAACTTTAATATGGTAATTACTTTAAAAGTAAAAACAAAACTGGGGCTTCCCCGTTGTTTTCATTGTGAGTACGTGTTGTTCAGGTGTGATTTCAGTACTTGGTTAAAATAATAAATACATTGCTCAATTCTTTAATAATTTCGCAGTCTGCTGTAGTCTTTTTGGAAAATATATAGTAAAAAAATCAGCCATGGGTCGAAAAAATCATTGTTCTCCGGAGAGAAAAATTGTTTCAAGACCAAGAGAATGCTGCTAAAGTCTTCCTTCTATAGCAGAAACTATGAATCGGTCGCTATTTTTTGTAAAAAGTA
Source organism: Philornis downsi (assembly GCA_019455685.1). NCBI lineage: Eukaryota > Metazoa > Arthropoda > Insecta > Diptera > Muscidae > Philornis > Philornis downsi. The sequence continues at coordinate 1,177,095 of JAHXMU010000733.1, read as the reverse complement.
CCTTAAAGCCTAAAAATCCCGTCGAAACTCGCGGAAGACCCAAAAAAAATTTCAAAAACAAGAGATATTCGTATTGCAACACTGGTGAAAAAGGACCCGTTTGTGTCTTTAACGATTTCAGCAGAAATTGGAAATATACATAATTTTATTGCGAACGGTTCGTCGTAGATTACAAGAAGAAACACATTTACGAGGACGGATAGCCAGAAGAGTTCCTTTGCTTAGACAAAAAAGTTTAAAGGCTAGATTGACGTAAGAAGTCATTCCAATTGGTCCGGAGAAGACGGTGAAAAAGAATGGCGAAATATTTTGTAGAGCGATGAAACAAAAATGAATGAATGCCCGGAATGTTCGATGCTCTAATGGTAAGGAATTCCATGTCTGGGGTTGTTTCTCGTGGTATGGTGTCGAATTACCGACTCTATGACCAGATTCCACTACAAAGATATCTTGGAAAATACGATGTTGAACTATGCTGTGGAAAATATGCCTCTTAGATGGACATTCCAGCAGGATAACGATTTGAAGCATACTTCTAAGGTGGTAAAGGATTGATTGCCCTTCTTGACTGACCAAATCAATCTCCGGACTTAAATCCAATCGAAAATCTTTGGGGAAAGTTGAAACAAGGAATTGAAAAAGAGGTTCTTAAAAATAAGGATCAGTTATGGAATTTTGTTCAAAAAACTTGGTATGAAATACCAGTAGAAACCTGCAGGAAGCTTATTGCCAGCATGCGAAAAAGAGTGAACAAAATAATTCAAAACAAAGGTTCAAAAAAAGGTACCAGAAAAACTTGATTTGTTTACTTTTTTGATTATTTTAACTAAATGTACTTATTGTTTTGTCCAATATTTTTTGAAAAATTTCTTACTTTTTGAAAAATACTGAATTTAATTTTTGTTATTGTTTTAGTATTTATTTTATTTCTAATATTATAACAAAAGAAATTAGTATTTGTTTTTTTTTTCAATTTTAGTAAATAAATGACTACGACACTTTAACAAAAATATAGGGTGTACTTATTATTTTGACCATATGTGTACGAGTATGTTACTGTGAAATATGTGTGTTCTGTTAAAAATTGAATTGTTTAAAAGATGCTTAGGTCTTTTCTATAGTTAGGGGAGGCCAAAGCTGTATTAAAAGGTTATAAAAACGATTGTCTGGTGTAGCATATAGTGTTAAAATTATTCGCACTCTTGTTCTTTTTTATTTAAACAAAAAGCGGTCCACTTTGAATGTTGTCCGTTTTAATCAAATTAATTTTCAGAGAAAATGAAATGCTTTGATCTGCTCTTACCGCTGGTATGTCGTCACATGAGCTGAATACATTTCTAATTAGTTCCTCCGCATCAATCATCGGTATGTCTGTCTGAATTAGTTCTTTCGTCTGCAATTTAATGTGTGTTAGTGGTACAAATTATGCTCTTGCTATTTTTTGTTATCTTCTGTTTTTTTCCTTTATATTTTCTTAGGAGAATTAATTTAGTTTCTTATAAAAATATTTCCACTGAACTGGCAAAATTTTAAAAAGTTAAACCCTATAAAAATAATACAAAATTTTCCCAAACCCTAACATATGATTTAATAAAAAAGAAAAATAACTCATACAATTGGTTAAATTTTTTTAAAGTTCTTTTTATTTTCGATTTATAAACATATTTAAAACTTTCTGTAACATCTAAAAATCAACATATATTTCAATGCCAACTAGAATGCTTTTAGGGTGTCTCTACTATGATGACAAAGGATCATTGCTGATGCCGCTGCTTCTGCTTTAATCGAAGTGGGTCAGCAGCGTTCTTAAGTCGCTCAGGCTGTTCAGGAAAATTCACCTATATAAACATGCAAAACGCTTGTGCTTTTCTCCAAAAGTGAATACGAAATTAGAAAACCTTTTGCCAAAGGTTCAGGCAATTCCATGTTTTACAAGACTATTTGTTGGCTGATGAAAGATGTTTCGAACTGTTCGTTGAGCCAATTTTGATGCTCCTCTTCGGTTAGGCAGCCAGATATGATGGAGACAACCGGTGTAGTCTTCATGACTTTGCAATGTTTCTTGCTTTTGAAAATGACTCTTCGTACAGTTTTTAAGAGTTTCCGCATATTGGAAGTTGGGGTGAGTGAGGATTTCTCCAGGCTTTTGCTGATCAACGACGCATTGATGCTGATGGAGTTGTTATAAATGCAAGCCATTTTTATGAGTTGCTTGATTATCGGGATGTTGTTTGTTTGAAGGAAAATGTTTAAATGAGGCTCTCGCTGGCTTAATGTTCCGTATTTATACTCGTCCTTTGATTATAAAATCCTTCTGGAGTATCCTTTTCTCGCTTGTTCTCCAAGGGTAGTTTCGTTTCGTTCACTCCAGTGCAGGTTTATTTTTTTGGAATTCTACCTGCCTATCTGGTTTTTTGTTTTCTTTTTTCGTGGTGGGGGACCTTTTATCGTTTGTTGTTGTCAGTTAAGGGTCTCAAATTGCATTGCTTTGTTATTTTAGGATCCTTTTGTGTGTTTTCAGTTTTTGCTCTCCCTCCGAGTTATTAAACAAGATTTATCTTTTGTGGATTCATTCTTTAAAGCATTTCTCTCTACCTGCCATAGTTTCGGAGCCGGTTTTTGTGTGCCTTTGCTGGATTTTTTGTTCAGTTTTGTATTTTTTCGGGGGGTTAAATTTAAAGTTGCCTTTTCGATGTTGTTGTGCGTTGCCGATTTATTATGAAATATTTTTCAATGACACTTTAATCACTTGAAAAATTTCATGATTCTCTGAGTTTGCCGTTTTTTTGCACAATTCCAACTTTAGCTGCGTTTCAGTGCCGTGGTTTGCGGTACAGTTTTTCTGGTTTCTGTTGGCATTTTTTGTGTGTCATGGTTGATGTTTCTGGCTTTTGTTGGCATTTTAGTTGTCTGTTGACGCTATGGAGCCTTTTCTGGGCATCTCTTCATGAATTCGACGTATGATTTTTTTTCGTTCGCTTCCTTGGATTTCTTTTTTTTTGGTATCTCTTTAAATGCCTAGAAGATTCTTGTTTTTGGCACGGTGTCTTTTTTGTGAGTGAATCTTCTTTAAGAATGTTGTCGTGTTTATTTGTGTTGTGATTTAACAAGTGTTAAATTACATAATGGGATTTGTGTTGCTGCAAAGGGTTAAGGTTGATTTCTTCCACAATTCCCAACTGAATGAGGCATGTAAGTGATTGCGAATGGAACAATTAATGACAAACTGAAAGTAATTCGGTAGAAACAATTGAATGGCGTGAAGTGCCACTAACATGAGTGCAGAAATCACTACAGCAACGCTACATTCTGTGTCATTTTGTAGAGATTTTTATAGATTTGATTTTATTTGACCGTTGTCGCTAACGAATATATTTAACATACGATCTGTGGGATTTCTGGATGTCAGCTTTCTCTTCCAATTTTCGATCACTGTTAACGACAAGTTAGATCTTTTCGATCATTTCGCAAGCAGTTGCATTTGGCGGCTCTCCCGAATGTGGTGCATTAATTCGGCGCATCCGAAATTATTGTAGTCACTTCTCAAATATTGCATTGGATGGGCCAGAATTGCTAGAATACATTAAGCTTCTCCTTCGTCACTTTTGGCATTTTAACTCTTAAAAAAAAACACTCGCAACTGCTAACTTAAAATGTCCGCTTAAAATGTCTACTTTCTTTTCTAAGTCGACTCAACTGTCCTCTATACTGATGCGATGATGCATTTTGAGCGCGATTTGTCTTTTAATTCGTTTACTGTGCTCGATTTTGTCAGTTTATCTCAAGTATGTTTTGTGATTTTACAATAGATAAGAATATCGAACAAAGTATTTGTGTCTAATTTGATATTGCAAATTAGAATGTGTCGAATCGCTGAAAATGTTATATATGTCTTACATAAGTTGACTTTATCAAAATCAGCGTGCAAATGAGTGGTACAGTGCATTTGTAAGTGGCCAAGATAAGAGGGAAGTTGTGCCTTGTTCTGGTCGGCCATTAACCTCTTCAACATCGACCAAGAGAAGGCAGTGGCTACAGAAAATTGTCATTGATAATAACTTAAAAAGAGATAACCGCAAAATTATTTTATCATTTTACACACTGTTTGTCGATTAGTACCGAAAAAGTTCAATTTTGTTCAAAAACATTTTTGCTGAAAACAAAAAAAGAGTTATTTTCAACACTACTTTAATAAAATGCAGTATACCAGATGATGAGATATGGGATTTGCAACCAAACCTGTTTTCCGGCTTCGGAATGGCGCCTTCCAACTGAGCCGAAACCGAAAAAATCACGTCAAATTCAATCAAGTGTTAAGGTAGTATCAACAGTTTTTTTTTTATTAGAAGGTGAGACGGTTAATAAGTAGTTTTAATTGAGCGAATCCGTCGAAATGGACCATATTTGTTGAATGGAAACACATACATTTTGCTCCAGCATAACGCACCATCTCACAAGGCTATCATTGTGAAGAAATTTCTGGCCAAAAACTCAAAAAATAGCATTGAACATATGTTGATTCAAATTATCATTTCAAAGCACTCGTTTCCAGTTGGTAGGAAACGTTAAAGAGACTTCACGGCGTGAACTGAAGTCTTTTCCTGCAAAGGCGTTTAGAAAATGTTGGGACGATTGGTTTATTTGCTGGCATAAGAATTATATTTCGGAAAGAGCCTAATTTGGTAGTGATGAAATAAATTTGAATGACTATCAAACGTGTTGTCTTTAATTGAACAATTCCAGGCGTTTCTTTGATGGAATGTAAGTAACAAATATATTAGGAACATCGTGATAAGACTATATTTTTCAGAAAAGAGTTTAAATCTTAGATGTGTAAGAAATATTTAAAATTTGAAGTAAAAACAGTTACTACCCATCGGAAGGGTTGTTTGGTTATGCTGAATTTTCAGTGCTTTCAATACAATTCTAAAGAAGGAATTGAATTGAATCGAATGCGGTTGAAAATAAGGGAAAAGTTATAAATTAGCAATAATTTGATATCTGTGAAGTTCTTTAAAATAGCTTACTGGTAATTGAAAAATATTTGCAACCAAGTAGTTATTTTAGTACTACACCTAGTTCGAAGTAACGAAAAGATGCTACCGGAATAACACCTAAGAAGTCATGGAAATGTGTGACAAAGTGAATCGCTTCCGCCTGTACTTAGGTGAATAATTAAGATTTATTATTCTTTAAAATAACTTCCAGTTAATTCAAAAATGTTTACTACCAAAAAGTTATTTGGGAATCAGATCTATTTTGACAACAACGAAAAAATTATTCTCTGGATTATACTTAATTTTTTTTGCGATTTAATATGTAGGTTAGATTATGTCAGTGTGGTAGTCTGAATAGACAGACTCACTTAGACTGCATAGTCCATTGTGATATCTCGGAAACTAGAGATATGGATATCCTGAGCGCCTCAAGAAGCTCTTAAGTCAAATAATATCTATTTCATCCAGATCTCCTAGGTCCCTAAAGAAATAAGAGCCCCGTGTTGATCTCCGACTGTTCGCCAGAGCGGGTCCTCCTTCTCCTGTTCATCCCTGCAGCTCTGGCAGAAGTCACTATTCGCAACCCTCAATCTCACTGCATGTCTTCCAATCAGACAGTGTCCCGTCATAATGGATACGAGCAATGAGACGTCAGGTCTTGATAGCGACAGCAGTGTGCGTGAACGTTTTAGATCTAGGCGAGGCTACATCTGTATGGATTGATTACAGCCTCGGACAGACTCCCACCTACTATTTGCAACTAAAAATGATCTATCTTGCAGAAGCAGCTTGCAAGTGGTCAGAGGAATACCCACGGACTCCAACTCGGTTGGAGTCTGTAAGGTCGTCCCTAGTTTTGGCAGCTCGTCTGCTCTGCAGTTCCCTGGTGTGGCCCTGTGACCCGGCACTGACATAAGGTGAATGTTGAAATGTTGAGCTATCTCGTTAAGAGATCTGCGGCAATTTAGGGCTGATGTTGATTTCAGGAAGACAGAATCCAGATCTTAAAACATGTAAGAAATAGAATAAATTAGAAGGGATTTTCCTCAATGCTAATAGTGATTTTTTTTACGGACGCAGGTCTTTTTTTTGTCGATTTTGTTGAGAATGCCCTTTATTTTTGTATATTTTCTTCAAATTGTTTTTGACTCCATTAGCATCAAATCTCTCATTTGAAAATTATAACAAATTGAATATTCATTTCAATAATCTTCTTAATGGCCACACATTACCAATGCCTTATTCTACAGGCGTGACATTGATTTTTCATGGGCCATGGATAACAAGTCGAAAAGAACTTTTTTAAATCCCCAAAGGGTAATGAGATTTTCCTGTCTATTTTTTTGATATTAAAACTATCAAATAAATATTTCAGTAACGAAATGAAAAAAAAAAACAAAAAACAAAAAATCGAAACGAAAAAATAACAGCAAAGACATCTTCTTTGCTCTTTCGGAATAGCAATTCAGATTGAAATTCAAATACAGTATTGACTTTAGACTGCATTCACTGCATAATTTCCAAGTCATTATATTAAAAACAAAACAGAAACAAAAACAAAACTTGAGGTTTTTCAAAACTTTTATTGTTTTCTTGGGACTTGCTGCCTTCTAAGTATCAGCGAACTGGCAGAGCAGCAGAGAACGACCCCTAATGAACCTTAACTTTGGAAAATGACAATGATGAGGAGAGTCCAATAGCTATAACAAACACCAATGACAACAACAACGGTGATAACACTGGCTGACTGTTAATGTAAATGAGTTTTGTTGTTGCTGTGAATGACACTGACAATGTTGTTGCCTTACGGCAATTTATGTAAATATTCGATATTCATAAGTTAAGTTGCCCATAAGACAAAAGGTTGCACTGGAGTCGTCGTAATGCGAGACCAGCTTTGGGCACATGAGCCAACGTAAAGAAGATTGAAGATTTTTAAGCATACAAACGTTCATAAAATGCATTTATCACTCTGAGGTTTATGTTGTCATTGTTGTTGTTTTATTACTTTGTTGCATTGGCTTCAATTCCCTCTCCCCCCAGGTTGGGTTAAGCTGGCACCTCCCTTTACACTTTTTATATTTTTTCATTTAAGAATAACAATAATTCTTTACATTTATGTGCTTTGAATTAATTTTTCTTTTCTGATTTTTCCTGTTTTTTTTTTTTTGCTTTTTTCAAAGTGCATTCAATAAAGTATCTATTAGATTTATCCTCGGGAGGGGGGTTTTCTTTAATATCGTATTGTTGTTTTTGTTTCTGGCTGTGTTGTAAAGTGTCTGGTAAGTGTAATAAGGATAGACGGGCATATATTCATATTTACTTTAGGGTGGCAGCAAACATTTTTCTTCGAAATTTTGAGTTCGAGGGATCGGGCTTAGAACTAAAGAGTTATCCATTTTTCGGTCCCAAAAGTAAAGTTAAATAAAACATACAGAAGGCTATCTTCCCGATAAAGAAAGGCTATGTTTCATTAAAATGCTTGGACCTTGCCATTATGTACAAACTACAATGTCATTTAAATGACCGGCTCTGTATTTGTAGCAGTGGATCCTTTGAGGTAGTTTTCGACAACTTCTTCTTCGCACATTTCGGGCATTGAAAACCTGTTGCTATAGCATTCACTCAACATGTGTACGCCATTGTGAATGATTTGCCGGCTTTAATTGTTGAGTGAGTTGGATTTTACATGGATGGAGGTGCAAATTCAAATGGAAAATATGCCATAATGAGCCCAATTGCTGAGAACGGCGTGGAATCGACAATTTCGGATTATCTGCCGCACTTTCATTAAGAGAAGCGATATTTTCGGCAGTGAGTACATTGCGATGATGCACATAGTCAAATCAGATACAGGTAATGAGAACATGTATCTGATTTGACTATGTGCATAATCGCAATGTACGCACTGCCGAAAATATCGTATTTTCATCCCCAGACATATTTTGTGAAAATCCCTTAAATTCTCATTTTTCTAAAAATTTGAATTTTCGGTTCTGAAATTTTTACTAACAACAAAATTTATAATAAATGTATTACAAATACTGTTACAGATTAACTTAGAGGTTCCATAACAAAATCCAGCATCACAAAGCACATTCCCTTGCATTCACATTCAATGAGCTTACCTGCATTCCATTTTTAGACTCAGTCAACAGGATATACAGTTTAACGACGATTCAGAATGTCAAGATTTGAAAAGCATTTACCACATTTGTCAAATACTTGACTGACTACTCGAAGTGTTTGCCACTCTATTTATTCTATTTAGAATAACCAGGATTTAAACCCGATATTTGGAATCGGAACTAAACAAAATGAGTAATCGTATAAAGTCCGTGTTTGGAGCTATTTGGAACTGAGTGTGAAAATTTGAAATTTTTGTTCCCAGATACTATTAACTCAGACAGTTTTACTTTCATACATAAAAAGGTTAAGAATAACCTGGGTATTATAAATTCAAATAGATTTACCTTCACCCGCAAAAAAATTCCAAATAACCTCCCAGCAAAAAAGTGCATCCAAAGAAGCAAATATTCATTACAACTTGTAATGAAAAAGTGGTGAAAATTTGCGTAATCACCAATGAAATGAACATAGGCGATTGTCATGGGAAGGAAACACTATTTTATGATGCCTCTTCCTTATATATTTATTAATAAGGTAGATGTAATGCAAATTTAAATTTAAATTTTCATTAAAAATTTAAATTTAAATTTTCATTATTCAAAAAAAAAAAAAGATTTTTTGTTGCATTTTTATTTACATTTTTATTAAAAGTCGGTTTCTTAAAAAACTGGGCCGTACATACCGACGGGTTTAGTACTTTGTATAAAAAAACCAGATAGCCATGCACTGAATTAAAAGGACACTTTATATTTCGTAGAGCCACAGTTTATACATCCTTTGCCATGGACTGCAGTCCACAGTGTGCTATGCTGTGTATGTGTACTCGTATGTTTCATTTGTTCTCTGAGTATTTGTAGCTTTTATAAATAAAATGGCAAACCTAGTATATAAAAGAGGGTAAATAAAAACTTAAAAGGAGCTACTTTAAGTCGACTATCAAAAATTACATCTTCGGATCATATTATGTTCTTTAAAAATGGTTGTTGGAGTATTTCATAGGAACACGCTTTGCTTTAATTGTTAGGAATCACAAATAAAAATAAAACCAAGTTTTCGCTACCACGGTTTTGGAAGTGGTTCAAAATTGTTTCGTTGGAAGTAGTAAATATGCATGAATTGCATCTATGTAAGTAGTGAAAATGTAATTCTTTTTGAATGACTTCCACTTTGTTTTTGCTGGGCTGGTACCACATATACATATATTTGGCATATATTACGTATTTGATATTTGGCATTTTTTTGCCCCAGATATTATAAATTCAGATAGTTATACCTTCACCCGAAGGAATAGAAGTGTATGTGAAATTCAATGAGTTAAAAATGGTGACGCCCAGAAGCAATTGTCAAAGGTAGCAAGTGTCTTCGGACCAAAATTGTTTCATGGTAATGCTGATTGGTGGGCACAGTAACTGTAGTAATTTTTTTTATTTTTTTTTAAACTTGGCACAGCCTAATATTTTGTTAGTTCGTAGCCGTGGATGGAGAAGTGGCCATATTGACATAGCTTAAATTTGACATGTAGTACTTTAAGACCAAACACCAAAATGTTAGGCACTGTGAACATCAGAAATCTAATATATTTTTTCATATTCCATTTAATGGCCACTCTAATCTCTATACGTGCACACGTATAGAGGTTCATTGAGATTTGGTCCATACACATATCATTGTATTTGACAATTTTGTTACATAGGGGAGCGGAGGCAGAGAGCGATGATAATGTGAACATGTGATGTGCCACCATTCGAATAAGGCAAGATGAGTACATCGAGAGAAATTCAAAGTAATAGAAACCTGATCGTAACTGAATGCTGAAATATATTTGACAAATTATGTCCTTTTAATATATTTTATGATTTTTCCTGTACACCGACTATTAAGACAATATAGGTATATGTTGATCTATTTTTTGGCAGTGAAAAAACACCCGATCGATTCTATAAATATAAATATGAATACTAACTACTAACTGACAAAGACGTATAAACTTCGAGGTTATACCAAACTTTGCTATAATTTCACACAATTTTTACTTTAGCAGTCCGTCGAAGAGAGTTTTATAGTCGACAAGAATGCGTTAGGATAATAAAATTAGGTAGGTTATGCTTTAGTCCCTGCCAAATAGGGGAAGGGATTGCGGCAATGGTTGGCACACGCACTTGAATCACTTTTGTTTTATAAAGAACATAATTTCTTTAGACTAAAATTATTGAATATTTGCACATTCTTTGTGTCAAATATTGTTTAGAAGCAGATGTGTGCTCATTATCTGCCCGTTATCATGAGCTTCTGTTAACTCTGGTCTTTTTACTTGTACCATCCCCTATGTAGAATTCTTCCCTCTACAACTGTAGTATAGTCCAACAGTGACCAAATTTCCATTACCATTATTTTTTACATTTTCCATATCCTTTCTCTTTTTCTTGTAGCATTTCCTCATGATTTTCGATATAACTAGTTATAACGTTGCTATGCTCCCAGTTTGTCAAATGCCAATACGGTTTTTGCGGTTTTTTAACCTTAAATTGCACAATATATTTCCTTTGTGTCAGATACATCAGGTTATAGCTAGCTTTTTATGTGCTTATTTACTTATAGTTTTCATCCTCTTCAACCCTATGCTCGCCCCAGTTGGGACAAACTGATCATCAATGTTAGTTTTTTTTTTATGAGATACATATTTATTGCACTAGAAAGGTGCTCATTCTATTTACTATGTACTACGTGATATTTTGTGATTAGCATACAGATAAGTTCCCTTATTATCCTATCTACTACAGGGTGGCGCACCAATTGCAATACAATAAGAAATTCAAACAACTTTTTTTTTAGTCAATGAATTTAATTTTTTTTTATTGTATAGAAAATTCAATTTCATTTTATGTAATTAATTATTCATTCAGATTTTAATGAATTGCGTCAATTCAGTCGAATTCCTTCGTTTCGTTTTATACACATCTTGCTTGACATAACCCCATAAAAAAAGTCTGGTGCAGTAATATCTATTAGGCCAGCAGAAAGTAGAGTTTCTGGATATTACTTTGTTCAGGAATTTTCGTTGGAGCTCCGCCATAACCGGTTTGACTTTATGTGCAGTTGCTGCATCTTGTTGATG
>JAHXMU010000733.1:1131816-1155615 GCA_019455685.1 Philornis downsi | reverse complement strand
GGAGTGGTACCTCCTATACAAACCACAAATTAAAAAGCAATTATTTCTGCTCCTGCTAACGGTATTTAAACAGAATTTTGTTTAACATTGAAACATTTCCAATAGCCGGGTCGGCTAGTCGATTATAAATTTGTCAAAACTCAAAATTTTAAAAAGCTGAAAATTGTTCTTGTGAGGAGAAATTTATTAGTTCGCAATCAGTCCCTTGGTCTGTCCTGAGTTGCCACTTGTATACATAATAGATTTGCCTTAGGTGGTGGCAAGTAACAATCGGAAGATATTTTGGGCCATGTCATATGATAAGCCTAAACGAACATCACAGTATAGTGTTCTAAAGCAGCATTCAGGAGACTGCAGGAAAAGGAGATTCTAGCGGATCAACTAAGACATACGTTTTACAAACGCTTTTATTTATAATTAGTCATATAAAAGTAATCAAAAACCTCTCATATTTGGAAGATTTGGAGCTGCCGTAGAAGTAGTCTCCATAGTAAACGAGTGTGGAGTAGCTGTAAAAGTTTCATGCACTTTCTAAGAATGTTTTAGAATTACAGAAAACCGTCGAACGTTAAACTATTATACAAAAAAAAGGAGTGATGTTGGACAGGCATTAAAAATTCGGACGATCCAAATGGACTACATTTCATGGTGTCGTCAAAGAAGTAATGATGCGTCGTAAGCCTTAACACCATATCCTCATAGTTAACATTTCGAATTCGATTTTTTTTCAATGACATATCCACTAAAATATATTTTGGGTGATTTTTGTTAACCACAACCACAATTAGAACAGTTTCGCTAATAAATATATGGATTGCGATGATTACTTCTCGCATTTATAAATTTTCATAGAATACTACTTTCAATTAACGAGTAAATTATAACATTTTTGGGAAAAACATCGAAAAAGTCTCATTTGGGAAGAGACGAATTTAATCCTTGTATGGGTAAGTTTTTCCTACTCAATCGAATTTGCAACTTGTGGCATGTGCGAAGTATTGTAATCATATTCTCAAATATTACATATCCGCGCCCACAATTTTCATACATATTCCAAGGGCTTACAAGGATTCCAAGGCTTACAATAGAAAATCTAATTTTCAACCATGCTAACAATTTGGGATGTTAAATGCCACAATTTTTTACTACATATATAAAAGTATATCCACCATAATGTCAGAGTGTGGTATAAAAAATCTTAGACCAGTGATTCAATTGCGAATCAATTTTGTCAAAGTAATTTTTTGTTTATCCGAGATAGTTTCAAATACTTTACAATAAAGGTACGACGGAAGGAACAGATATCATTAAAACGTAGTAGAAATGGAAATGAAGAAAAAAAAATAGGGAACCACCAGCCAATATTAAACTTAACTTATGTATATTTTTAGACATGGCAAGATGAGGTTGTAATCAGTTGTAACATAACTTAGGTCTAACTTTGCGGCTATCCATTTGTCTTTAGATGCCCACTATGGATTCTTCGTTTGCAGAAAAGTGTTGCTATTTTTACCCTATCTAGTGCTGTTAAAACAATTTCAAAATTCAATAATTTTCAACAGCTTCGTAATAGATTAATTTAATTAATTCTCAGCAACAAAAAGTGTCTATTTAAGTTTGCTTGTGACTTAATTTCTTATCCCTTTCACTGGCTTGGAGAGTGTAGTATTACAATTTTATAAAAATGTCTTAATTGTACGAATTGCACAAACTAACCCCTAATTCTAAAGTTTGTTATAAAATAATCATCAAGTTGACCTTTGAGGGCAAGTGACATTAATTCTCACGGTTTGCTGAAACATTTGAGGCTATCGATTAATCGCATACTAAAATTAATGGTAACATAAGAAGACCTGCACCCTCCTTTTAAATTGCAAGCGCCACGTTAAACCACAATTTTATGTTTGTTTAATAAAACAAACCCCTAAATCGGAAATGACTAAATGTGCCCGGCATTTGCTAATGTTCAATTAATCACACCCTAAAAAATTAAAGAAATATAAGATGATCAGGACTCTCCATTTCGGCAGTAAGCGCCACGACAAGCCACAATTTTACGCTTGTTCCATTAAACGAACCCCTAAAGCGGAAGTAACTTAAGATGCCCGCCATTCCACAGTTCAAAAGCAAGTGCCATTTTACGTCACAAGTCAACACGATTACTCTCAACGCATGCAACAGCATTGTAAACAAACCCCAGAGTCGGAAGTGAATTGAGAGGATAGCGATTCACTTGTTGATATCTCTCACTAACCCCTAAATAGGAAGTACTATAAAAGTGGATGAGGAAGTAGAGGTGGCCATTGAAAAGGGGATTGAGCATGCGCACAACACGCGCATTGGAAAGTACATTTACAAGAGTAAAGGACTTCGCCTTTACGAGAAGGGGTAGGAATTTTTAAGGATTCGTAAATAAACAGAACTCAAAATTTGTATCATGATGATGTAAATTAAGAATGGATTCTTTATATTCATACTAATTTGTAATGTAATTGATCTGTTTGACGTCATTTATAATTTTTATCTACTTCCGATTTTAATGTTTGTTTAATCTCCTGTTAATAAGTCTTTCATGAAATCATAACACTTGTGGTTGAGGTGGATTAAGTTACTTATATTTTGGGGGCATGTCTGCTATAATACTTTTAATTCTTACCCCTAAGAAAGCATACCCCATACCGGCATAAGCTAATGAAAGGGAGAACTGAAAAGTAATGCAAAACTGGTTGCACGAGTGTAATTAAGTTCTACTGTATACATATAGATAGAACAGTTTATCTTATGAAACTAATAGGATACAAATTTGTACGAATCTCTATTTTCTATGAAGCTACATCACTACTAATTCCAATGTTGCTTAATTGCTGCAGACGGAATCTCGATTGCATTTAACATATAGGTCTTTCCAAGTTATAGTTTCTGATTTTTGTTTCAAACTTAGACTCTTGGAGGTGAAAAGTAGTCCCCCGTGGTTCAGTTTAGTGGAGAAAAAAACTATTTGGTATACCATGAATGGAATACGGCGGAGTTTCTCAATAACAGAGGTTACTATTTAAAGGCTATCATCATCTTGTGAAGCTTTTTCTGAAATCGTCATTTACTGTAGCTAAGTTCAGTTGTACATCTACGTGGCCGTTTAAGGAAATATGAATGATTATATCTAAGATCATTAGCAAGGTTGTTGCGTGTATTAATTATTGGGAACTTTTAAAATCTTTTCAACTTAAAATATTAAAAATTTAAGAAGGCTTATGCTTCTTTTTCATATTCATATAATACAAAAAGGCATAAACCTTCAAACACAAAAGGCTATTGTTAGGTCAGAGTTCTGAGTAACAGTAGGCTTAACAGCATTGCTTTATCATGAGCTTTCTTCTACACAGCTTTATAAACACAACATTTAGGCTTCTATAGAATATTTTTCACAAAGGAGATGGCGTAAACAAATATTTAATTTCAAGCAAAAAACAAAAAATTAGTGCTTTGTTTCTCATGTGATGAAAACAAAGGATTATTAATTTTATTTAGAAAATAATGCATGTGATGGGCTGACATTTATATCATTAATTCTTAGGAAACTTATAGTATACACAAATAATGCGATTAAATTATCTTGTCTTCGGTAATAAACACAAAAGTAAGAGTTCTTAGAGTCTGGACTATCATTCTTTACATATATTTATATGTTGAGCTTTATTGGATCGAGAGACTTAAGACTACCTTTGTTTACATATTTACTCAATGAGCTTGAATCTAACAAAAGACTTAAGACACAAACATGAGCCACCGTGAATAACTAGACTCAACAGGTATACAAATTCAAAGAAAAGCCTAATATTCAAAATTTCTAAGGGGAATGTTTAGTCAAACAAAATGGGTTTACTTAATTAAGCAGTGTAATAAATCAAAGTTGTTACTACATTGCGTTTCAATTTAATCGTAATGAACCCCAACCCAATAGACTTCATTTTCAACAAATGAAAAGGCAGGAATGAGAAGTTAGAACTTGGTCATTTTAGCCCTGAATTCATCTTTAGATAATGATTCTGTATCAAAATTTCATAGAATGATTCCTTATATTGCAATAATAGCACTGAATCAGGAACTTTTAGGAAGATTCAATTTTAATTTGATTTTGATTTTGTAACATTATTATTGAAAGCTACTTCACAAGTTTGATTTTGATTCATATTGGAAGATCTACTTTCATTTTATATTTCATTTCTCTTTTCACTAGAAAGGTAGCCGAAAATGATTTGGTGTCTCTATCGAAAAATAGGGAAACAAACTTTTTGATTCGATTGCCGTAAAAAATATGATTATGTTATATAATTTGGTTTCTTAATCAAATTCAGAATGTAAACCTGTTCAGTTTTCGTTATGTCTGAAATCTGAAATTGAAAAACGCTTTAAATATCTTTTATCTGGTTTCTATTTAACACGATTTTAGTATTATTCGAAAAAATTGTTAATTATTTGAATTAAAAATTCGCAAATGAATCACGAACGGAACGTTTTATAAACTGTATAATAATTAAATGGTAAATTTAATATTATTATGATTTAGTTGTCGCAGTCAGAATTAAAATTGTGAATATTTTTGTTATTTGATATTTTTGATTTTGGACAATAGAAACTGAGTCAAACCAAAATTATTTTTTTGCATTTTGATTTCATTTCGGTGATGGTCCCTGGTTTGAGTTGATATAAAAGCAAAAGAAGCATCCCAATCTATGCAGTTTTTAATGAGTTCGACTTAATTGTGGCCACAAAAAAGTACTAAAATACGACTTTCGTTAAAAAAAAATGAGCAAAGACAGAATATTTGATAGGAGAAGAGGACGAGTGAGCTAAAACCCTAACCCATTTACCTGGCGAAGATATATCTTCTCATCCCGAACTAATTTTATAACCTTTTACTTCTTTTGACAAAAAAAAAAAAATATATCCCTAAAAATAAAGATACAAGTGTAAGAAAAAACCAATTAAGTTTTCTGAAATTAAGGAGTATGACTCCGCGCGATTTTGTCCTGATCTTCATGATTATTTTTGTTTTGTTTGTTGTTGGCTTAAAAAGAAAAGAACAATTAAGTTTTCTGAAATTTAGAAGTATGATTTCTCAGAACTCCGCGCGATTTTGTCATGATCTCAAAACTCCGCACGATTTTGTCCTGATCTTCATGATTATTTTTGCTATAGGCTTAAGAAGATTTTATCCAAGAAAAAGTATTCTTTTGGATTAGCCTTGATAAATCATAAACTATTCGGAGCTTTGCATGCAATTTCTTCTTTCATCATCTCACGAAGTTAATGCCTACGAAAGTTTGCCATATTTTAGATATTTTGCCTTTATCTGGCTTTTGGTAAGGAAATTTTGGTAACCGTCTTCAAAAGATCTATTGGCTACATTACCCTCGATGTCCTCACAGAATGCATTAAGACACAAATACGACATTTGGTGGTTTAAGATGTTGGCGTTACTATTATTAGCACTTCAATTAAAGTGCCACAATTACTCAATAATATTATTCGAGAGGTTTGCAATTCCAAAGTTCTGAGGTATTTCTATGCCATGTTTAGAATCGTACGCCGTGGGTGCTGAGTATACCTTACACTTACATTTTTTTTATATATTGAACTGGAAACCTAAACCATTTTATTGTCCCCAGTAAACGATTTGTTTATACAGATCTAAAGGCAGTGCAATGCTCGTGTCTTAATTCTTTTGTTTCTGTAATAAAATGAATCCCTTTTAAATCGATGCCTTTATTTATCCAATGAAATCTTAGTTTCTTTTATTATCATCAGTATCTAATAGAAGAATTAATGCAATTCATTTAACTAAATGTTTGTTATTTAAAATAGTTTGATTAGATTTTAATTTATTTAAGTTTTTACCAAAATCACTTGTTTTTATAGATCTTGGAATAATAATTTAAATTAAGTAAACTGGTTTAAAAGGAGACATCAAGTCTTCTTGTATGATGCTTACCCTTTTAATGGATTAGGTTTTTGTGTTAATGTTCTTAATTCAAAACAATTCCAATAAGGCGACATCGTAAAGTTCTCCCTTTATGCTATCAAAGTTTTGAAATCACTTTTAACAAACCGGTTCATAAGGGCTTAAAGTCGTTGCATGAGCCAGCAAGTAAATCTGTGGAGAACCTTCTTGCGTTTCAAGTCATTTTTGTTTAGTTTCGTTTTGAAAATCATTTACAGAAACCACTTTTTGTTACTTATAACGCCCCAAAGAAAAGAAACCCATCTTAATGTGATAAGTTTTGTTAAAAATGCATTTAAGCGGCCTTTGAACACCAACACCAACAACAACCACCAATTAACCAGCCAAAGAGGAGGGAAAAGTTAAACCTTAGACCCTTTTTATGGCAAAGAATCTGACGCGCTGTACGAGTAACGACAACATAACGTTGGCCATTGTAGGCTGCCATGGATGGCGATGGTGTCTTAAGGCCATATTTGGTGGGGCAAGCCAAGACACTGAGAACAACCTCACCGTTTGCCGACACAGGTATAGAGATTGTATAGAGACGGACGCACAGACAGAGCGACAGACTTGACTGGGACGGACGCTGGCAGTTACATTAAATGACAAAGCACGCTTCATTGGAAATTGTTAACAATACTCTGGGGTTTGTTGCTTACCATCTCAAAAGTTCTTTGGCTTAATGCTTTAACATGACTGGCACAAGTTGGCTAAAGAGAAGGAAAACCAGAAATCTTGAGCCATAAATTTATGGTAGAAGTTTTTGGTTTATGGCGCGTTGCAAAAGCAAAAAAATAAACACAAACAAACTGGCCTTTTTTGTACATGCTTTAACAAAAGTCTAGAAAACCAACAACTACAGCCGCAATTACAACAATAATATTAATGGTAATAATAACAACAACAATGACGTCGAAGGCAGCAACAACATTTTAGCGTGTTTTCATTTGAAATGGAAAAGAAACAACTTCAGGCAGACAACAGGGCAGAGTCATTGAAAAACAAAATGTTCTAAAAAGCGAATAGCAGAGGGTGTGGTAAACTTGTTTTTGTTTTTTTTTTTTTTGTAGAGGGAAAATGGTGGAGCATTTAGATGCAACTACTAAGAAAATTTTGTTATGATGGCTTTATACTGTCTCGATAAATGAAAACCCTAATAGAAAGATTTTCAAAGCCATACAAACTTACACAACACATCACTTTGTTGTGTAAGTTTTAATCATTTACACAAAATCTACTTTTCCTTCGTTTTATTTCCTTGTGAAGATTATCAATAACAGATCTTAAGGCTTAATTTCAACTTGACATCTTTCTTTTAGTAAAAATTTGTTTCTTTAATCCTAACACTTCCGTTACGTTCATAACATAGAACAAAAAACTTAAGACACAAACTTTATTACAGTAAACAAACACACTTAAGACTCAACGGCGTTTTGTGAGCATTTTCTTGATATGTGGAAATAAAAACCAGCTACAACACAATGCAAGACACAACAATAGACTTGAGATACAAACTTGATATTACGTATTGTTCGACAAATCGTTATAAACTTTTTAGGCATAATTATGGTAATCTATTGGTTTATTTAAATTGAATTTGCGGTTGTTTTCATGCACGGTATATTTATATATTTATAACAGTATCTTTTGAATATTGAGTTAAATAAGATTTTCGTTTGAGAGTCAACAGAATGAGAAAGCTGTTAAAGAGACCTTCCATTATCTCCTAAAGTATTAGTAAAATCAGATATGCTTCTTGTTAGAAAATGACTGATACTGCAGGCGAACTGTGTAAATCTGAAAAGTCAAGTCCTTGGAAATGTCCATGAAAAAATAGATCAACATGCAGCATTTTTTTGATTTTGTAACATTATTATTGAAAGCTACTTCACAAGTTTGATTTTGATTCATATTGGCAGATCGACTTCCACTTTATACTTCATTTCACTTTCCACCAGAAAGGTAACCGAAAATGATTTAGTGTCTCTATCGAAAAATAGGAAAACAAACCTTTTGATTCGATTGCCGTAAAGAATATGATTATGTTATATAATTTGGTTTCTTAATCAAATTCAGAATGTAAATGAGATATGCTTCTTGTTAGGAAATGACTAGTACTGCAGGAGAAATGTGTAAATCTGAAAAGTCAAGTCCTTGGAAATGTCCATGAAAAAATAGATCAACATGCAACATTTTCCCGTTTACTTTAGTGTTGTCTCCGTCAGCATAATACAATAGAGATGTTTTAAGACCTTAGCTATTTTATAATAAAGGATGCTTTAAAGAAACTGATGTCCAGTATTTCGAACACTTACATTTTCTTATAGAGACGATAATGAAGAAAGCTGCCATAAACGCGTCTTTAACTAAGGCCTTACGTATTCTAGTAATGCAGAAATTATAAATCAAGAATTCAGAAGGAATCAGCAAGCAAGATAGCAGGTCAAATTGAACAAAATGTACAAGCAGTCTACTTATTTGAATAAAATGCTTCCACGTTGATAGCAGTAATTTTGGACTGTCAACTAGATAAATAGATTTGTTAAGAAATTAGAAGAAAATAACATAGAAGAAAATGACATAGAAGAGGATGGCCAAAACTCTATTTGTTTTTCTAAGCAGTTTGTAACCACTTGGCATGACTCGGAGGCCGCATAAGTTAGCCGCTTAGTATACGCAATAAATTGTGAACATTTTGCAGTGTTCAGAGTATCTGTATTATTATTCATTACTAGCCGACCCGGCAAACGTTGCTTTGCCTTCAAATTTTATTTTTATTGGAAATGTTTCATTAGCAGGAGCAGAAATAATTGCTTTTTAATTTGTGGTTTGTATAGGAGGTACCACTCCCCATTGTCCAATCCCGCCCATATTTGCAGCAGCACTTAAGATATGTACACCAAACTTATATACCAAATTTTGTTCAAATACCGTTAGCAGGAGCAGAAATAATGGATTTTTAATTTGTGGTTTGTATGGGAGGTACCACGCCCCTTTGTCCAATTGGACCGAATTGTAAATCTAAACCATCCCGGGCACCACCCAGACGCATATACAAAAATTTATGCAATGCGGTCCAGCCGTTTATTAGGAGTTCACTGACAACGCCCGTACAGTAGAATTATATATATAAAGATATGGAGAGTGTTCAAATCGAGCACATAAGACGAATATATAATTTAGGGATGAAAAAGTGCTGTATATGACATTTTTTTCGAAAATAAATTAAGTTATCAATTATTTTGCTTGGTCTTTAGTTTTAAGCTCTTTTATTAATAACCAAGCCCAATTTTTTAAAAATTGATATTAATAATGACGTTTTGAAAACAGATTCTGTGAGTAAAAGGGCTGTATCTTTCGAGGAAGTAACATTCATCCACGCCCTGTCCAGTGCGTCAGTCAAAATCACTTTTTTCTCACGCTTAATATATTGAACGTTTTAAATGAAATCCAGCCAACGAAAAGTTCAATAAAATTTGAACAATGTTGTTAGGTTGAAATTCAGAATAGATATAAAAAAAACATTTATTGGAAAATATTTTGAAAATATTTTGATTAGGACATCAAAACAAATATGATTTCAGTAGAAGGTTCCTCTTTTCCAGTGAAAATGCCTATTTCAAATAATATTCTTTTCTTTTAAAAAGGTATACGGTCCTTTCCAACACCTATCAACCAACTTAATCAACGAACACAGGGTACAAATATTGAAATATATACTGGAAATGTTAATTTTTGTAAAGGTGGTTTCAGTGCTTAAATTGACATGGTATTTCTCCACTGGACCGATTTCGTAAGGCTGTGATACTTGAAGTCCCCTGTAGAAGAAAAAACTCATAATCGATTTATAGCCAGCAGTTAAGTGCGTCTATGAAAAACGGTCTGTTTTCATATATAGCAGATTGTCTTTTTCTGAATTTTTTCAGCAAAAATGTGTGTTGTTTTTCATCAACCCATCTGCAGTTAAAGCAGTACCTTTACTATATATAAATTGGTATGATTCTGTAAACTACCTCAGTACATTGATATGTATTAACGAACAAATCTTATAATTTTTGAAAAATCTTGAAAAATTCATTTTATTATGGAGGCAGTTTTAGCCCTTGTGTAAGTTTTATCTTACTTGACCGATTTGGCCCTGTTGTGGGCTTAGCGTAAGATATTGTTGTACTAAGTTGTGGCCTTCAGCGGTTGGTCTTCTATTGAACTTCCAGCAAACGCACAGACGATCTAGAATGTATAGACTTTTTGCGATCTCAGATTAGTGTTTATATTTGGAAAGCCCTCCATCGTTTGTACACTTCCCGCTAGATGCGAAAATTTATTATTAGACTGTTTGTTGTACTTCATCTGACGCCATAAATTTTATACAACTTTGTGAAAGCCAAGCATTAGTGCGAACTTTGCATGAAATATGCAACGTTTTGCCTACTGGCGTACACATGAATGAAATATACCACAATTACCAATTTGTAGTGTGTAAGGAATTCCAAAGAGAATGAAGGCTTTAATTTGTCATTAGAATGCACCAAAAGACTTCAGGCACAAGTCTTGAAAATCCATCAACTTTAGTGAAATATATGTGTATGAACAGACTATACTGTAGAACCTAGCAAACAATACCTTCACTATTCCTTCAAATTTACCTATGCACATTCTCCACCGTGGCTCCAGCATGGACTTTTGAATTCAAACAAGAGTTCTTTTAGCCAGAAAAACACTTGATATTTAGTTTTCCGTAGTTTTTACATATATGCTGTATGCTTAGTTATTCCAATATTTATTTTGCATAAACATATATGTCATTGAAAATATTTTCCAACGCCATATTCTCTATATGGCATAGCGTTGAAATGTGATCACTTGTTTTCCCATTTACCATCGTCATGGTCACGATCAGTCTCCTCCTTGAATACCAATCATTCATATAATTCATGCGCGAGTATATCGTCATCGTTGCATCAACGGAATATCTGTTTGCATTTTCAATTTTACATGCCGAACAAATAGAATGTTCTTTGCTTAGGTCTTTCTTTCCCTCTACCTCTCGGTGTTTTATTTTTTGTTGTAAATGTTTACCCAGCAATGACAAATATTCCAGGTTATTTATGGGACCCCCCTTACACTCTGGAACAAACGTATCCTGCTTTGTATTTTCTGGCGTTGTAGTAAAAGAAATGCAAATAGAAAATTTTATAAGAAAACGTGTTTAAAATTAAAATTATTGAAAATATGAGGAAAATCTATTAAATATAGCGAACTTCTAAAGAATTCTTAAATCTGGAATGAAAATGCCTTAGAGTTTTTTAAGAGTTGTGGAGATAACATCTTAGGTGTAAGTAGACTTTCGCGGAATTAAGAGCCATCTCTAATATTATTTGAGGTTTTTTATTAGGGTAAAATGTGAAATACTTTATATTCCATGAATTCCAATTTTAAAAAGTAAAATAAGCTTTTACATGTGTATGAGTAAATTAATTAGACCCTTAAATCGTCAGCTGCACAAATATTCAAATATAGACTTGCTCGAATATACTCAAGAAGAACAGAACGATGGATACATTTTCGTTCAATGCGAAAAAAGTATTACGAGTCTTACGAGTCGAATATTACGACTGCCTGCTATATCTGCGAAGCGGATGTGTCTTTTTTAAATGATGCTAATAATGTACAAAGTTGGTCATCTAAACATGATTTGTTCTACCAATCTTTAATCACGCTGACCTCAGTGGCTGCCTTTGAATTGATTGTACAAAATATGTGTGTAAATTCTGAACTGAGAGTTTGAGAAAGACTAGTGAAATAGCTTGGAAAGATCAGTATCATTTAAGATTAGCCACATTTAAGATCAGCCTCATTTATTTTAAAATTTAACAGCCTCATATTTTTTACGCAGTTCTGATAGTCTATGTCATACCGTCCTTCTAAAAATTAAATATTAACCATGTAGAACTCGCCTTCTTTCAACACGTGCGAAGTTTACAGGTATCTTTTGCTGGGACGGTTTTTCACTCACAAACACAGAGGCAAATTAACGTCACACAGACTTGTTTATTGTGAAAAACTGCTGACAAAAAATGACAAAAAACACTTGAATACTCAGTATTTTGAAACTTTCTTTATCTCTGTAGTAGTTTACAAACAAATTGCCATACTGCCAACTTTTGGGTGTTTCATTGGATTTTGGGTATACAATTTAAACTTGTTTTCACTCGTTTTTCTACCAAATGGCTATCATGCCACAAATCTTGGCGTGGTCCATGCCACAATGACCACAAATGTGGTTTGGTGGTTGTACACTTTGTGTAATTGTATAAACAATTTTGCATAAGTTTATGCAATGTTCAGTGTAAAGAGACTGGAAAATAGCCAAACTAAAATCAAAACCAGTTTGGGAAAGGTGTAAAAGAAACAAAAGTATAATATGGAAAATCTCAAATCACCGTAGCCAAAGGTTTACTTTGTGAAATGGAAAAACAGCATAAGATGTAATCACAATTTAATTAAGCTGATATTTCCTTGCAGTTTTTCAAGCTACCTTGAAATTCCAAAGCGTTTGCACCTCTTTGTTGCAACCTTGAACTTCGAGAACTTGTTACAAAACACTGCCTTACACTGACTTTACTTTATTAGATATCACAAGCCACATTTACTTAGCCCGTCCACCATTGATTTACTAGCATTTTTCTGCAACAGGTGCATAAAATCTCTATAAACACAAATCAAATGCTATGCATTGCATTGCCCTGAAAGCTCCTCGCTGTTGCCTCCGCCAATCTCAGTTACAACTAGTCAGCATCCCACAGCACTGTCGAACCCTAGCGAACAGGGGGAGCTTCTGTTTGTGTACGAGTATATCTCGCATATTGAAAACCTGACACAGATGTTGTTTTTTTCCAGCTCAGAGTACTTACCTTTGCCGTTTAAGTTTCTTCTTAAGTTTCTTTTCATGACAGAGATTCTTTGGCATTAAGTTGCAAATAAAGATGAATATTTCTGCAAGTTGTTTGCAGCTGTTGTTATTTTGCGTTGCTCATTTTTATTTGTACTTATTTTGCAGTTTTATGAAAGTGAATCAAAATGTTTTAATGCGAAAATATTGCAATCTCATTTTGACTCTCTCTCTCTCTGTGTACAACAAAGCAAAAGACTTAAGGCACAAACTTGAAATTGACATGAACAAGTTAAAGTCCTGCGCATGGAAACGATTTTAAATTTCGCAACGGTTTTTGTTTGTTTGCACAGGAGACAAGCTTTGCTGTAGAATTATATGAAAGTAAGTCAAAATATTTAAGTATTGAAAACTTGAATGATTTTTAAAATATCTAATAATGCCGAAGGAAGAGATGCCGAATTTCACCACATTTTTATGCTATCATCCATATTGACGAACGTTTATATTGTTTGATACTACAAATAGAGCATAGCTTAACAGAAAACATGTTATGCCCTAAGAATCTTAAGTCAAAGTTGATCTCAGAAATTTGTGTAATGTTCATCTGGCTGGCTAGATCTCTGGTGGGCGATATAACTAGACTTAATCCTTATAGATACTGTTTTGGAATCTGATAGCAGCAATACAAAATGAAGAGAAATAATATAGTACATGCGTAAAGGCAGATTTGATAAAAATAGCTATTACATCCTCAAAATGTTCTACTACACTGTATTAAACTAAGACTTGGTTTCGTATAGTATGATACGCCCTGTGATACGAAATTATGGAATTATTAAATTTTTCTAATACACTTTTGCACAGGGACAGACTTAACCTTGGTTACTTTTATGATCAAATACATTTCATATATAAAACAGCTGTATCTCATATTGAGCTTCTTCATGAATTTGTACTCGAAGAAAGGCAAATAGTCAGGCGCAAAGTTAGAGAGGCACCCAAGTTTGGGCCGACTGAAGCTTATATATAGTAAAATCGTTCTACATATTATAAAGTATAGTAACAGAAACCCATAATTTTTCCGAGAGGTGGCTTTATATAAAACTGCTCAACAAATAGAAACATTTCTGTTCAAACCCATTGTTTATAACAAATATGTATATGTGTCTCATCCCGACACATTCTAAAATAGCAGGCAATTGTTGGCAATTTATCAGAATTACGTCCCTTTAGCAAAGGCAAAGGCCCACACGAGAAATTAAGGGTTAAAAATTTGCCTTCATTTAAATGCCACACACCTTTAGTAGTCTTTATCTCTTGTATATGTGGGATCGGGTTACGCTAGATGGCGTTAGAAAGATAAGATTTCGTAACAAAAAAAAAAAAAAAAAAAAAAAAAAAAAATTACTTACAACGTTTTTGACTGGTTAACTCAGTGTTTTTTTTTTTTTTTGAGTAAAGAGAAAGTGAGCCATATCTTCTAACTTTTCATCGATAAAGTTGAAAATATAAGCCAGGTGGTTGGAAATGTAAATAGTCTTTATTGTCCTGATACTATAACAGCTGGCAATGCGCAATTTTGGTTTGTTCCATTCTTTTCATTAGTTAACTAAAAAATGGTAACAAACATCGAACAAAAATTTGCATATTTGACCAAAATTGTATCATTGTAACAATGCCAAATAAAGTTGTTAATATCATACAAATATAATGGATTCTTTTTTACTATATCTTATACACTAATAACGGAATAACTGAGATACCGAATAAGCAACAACTACGTTTACAATTAAGCTGCCGTTCAAAATAGAGCTGTGCCAAATTTGTAACCAAACTCACCTTAAGGGAAACCCAATTTAATCTAAGATAAGTTTTCATTAACACAATTCCGGCTTGAAACGGTGCACACAAAATTCACTTGATTACTAACAACTTAAACATTACATTACATTAAGAAGCAGTGAAAGTAATCCAAATATTGGTAGCCAACGTCGGCGGCATCTCCAATGCAAAGGCAAGTAATTGTCTTTTTACGCTGCCAGCTAACACGCGCATAGCACTTGTCGTCATCGAAGACCAAAACAAACCCCTAATTCGGAAGTAAACTGGGATGCCGATTAGCCGGTGGTTAATGTCATTGACTCTCCCTTAAACAAACCCCTAAATAGGAAGTAAAGTGGAGGGGATGGAGCAATGCGAGTGGCCATTGAACGCCGAACATATGGAGCGGGACATGCGCAAAACACGCGCAAGTCGGAAGACATTCACGAGCATTCTATTCCCTAAACGGGGAAAGAAATTCCTTTGGATGTTCAAATAAACCCTCTTAGTTTTAAAATGGCAAGAACCAAACCAACATTTCCATAAATAGATCAGTATTAGCTGTTGATAAAACAAAAATGATTTCTTTAACAAAAATTTTCCCACGATTCCACGATGGGGTGATTTCTGCTATACAAAATCAGGCATTTTTCTTAAAAAAAAAACGATTTCCTTTGCTTTTATGTTTATTGTAGAATAATATTTCTATATGTCATCCATTTCTGTATGTTCATCCCTAATGTTCTGGTTATCTTAATGGCAATATCCTTTAAGCGAATCATTACCAATTTCGTGTTTGCCAACACAATGAAATCGAAAATAAACGAATGTGAAATATATTGTTTGGTATTTCGTTCTTTACATATGAAACAGATCTAATTTCTTATTATGGAAATACCCTCAAGGACAACACACTTCGCCATTAGAGCTGCAAAAAATTCAGCAAGTGTGGGAAAATATTTTCCCACACTTTGAACAAAGTGCAACGGATAGCATTTGAAAGGTGTTTGCTCAATGGAAATTCCTCGTCACAAGGTGCTGGTCATCCGTGGTTGATGTACGCACACATGTTTTTAATTTGACTGATTTCACTAGTTGGCGCGCTAAGGGAAATTTCGTTTGACAGATGCGATGGTGTACATGATATTTTCGTCAAAATTCAAATTCACTCATTACTAGCAGCAGGAGAGCTGTCAGGGGGAATGGGGTGGATGTCTGAGTCTACGAAATCGAATCAATTTCACAATTTCTATGGTCATAGAGGATGAAACAGAGATATCTGATGATTATGCGAAAATGTTCATAGTAAATGCGATAATTGAGTTTAGGGTGGATCGCGACTGTTTTATTTGTCTACACCTGCTTGGTATGGAAGCGAATGAGTAAATTATTTGTTTTGAGAAACATTGGTAGCATGCAAACTATGAGAACAGTGGCTAAATTTCTAGAGTATTCTGTTGATCTAACGAAAGGGTTCATAAAAAAATCATACCAATTAATGACGATATCTTTAGACCGTAAGCCTCTCAACTGACAAATGTGCACAGGAAATGGAATACTTGACTTAATTAGTAAATGTGCAAGGAAAATGGTGTTCTTAACTTATTGGCATAATATTATTTGCTAGGAATTTGGTATAATTCCATTTTACGCTACCTTTAAAATGTTTAAATTTTTAAAAGTTTCAAGTGCAACCATTTGATAATTAAATTTACTGACAAATTTCAAGCCAAACATAATATATAATCTTTTATGGTAAAGCAATATTGCAGTACATTTTTAAGAAAATGTTGTGCAAAGTTGCAACAAGGTACTGTTTTTCGAGGCTCCATTGATTTAAGAGGTATCACAGAAGAAAAATTCACAAATGAGTGCACTGATGAGTGCACTATTTAGTGTGGCAGCTTACATATAGAGATAACATGGATCACATAATTGATCTCTTCAGTTCGTACCAAATCAAGCCTTACATTCTAGATCAAGCAAGATGATATTTTTGGGAACTTTCTCCGAGTTTTAACTGGTAAACTGTAGTTCACTTTAAAACTAATGGCCACTTTGTTATTGCTATTTCCATTCCTAGATTTGAAGTTAAAATATTAGCTTAAATATGTAGCGTTATCCGTTTTTTGGTTTCAAAATTAAAGTTAAATAAAACACATTTAAAGCTACGATTTTGATGAAACTTTTATTTCGTAATAATGCTTGGACCTTGCCATTATGTACGAAACACAATGTCATTTAAATGATTTCGTCTAGATTGGTTGCATCAAAGTATCTTTTTAAAGTTCCTCCAGCGTCATTTTGGAAAAAAAGACGTCCCATTGACACCTCCAGACCATGATGCGCACGAAACCACCACTTTTTCGGGGTCAATGATTTTTCCACAATCACTTCTGGGTTCTCCGACCCCATATGTGAAAATTTTGCTTGTTGACGTAAACACCGAGTAAGGAATAAGCTTCATCGTTGAATAAAATTTTGGTGCATTGAAAGTCCATGTTTGAATCACCTCGTTTGTATTCAGTTTTAACTACTTTTACACGTTTTTCGGTTGTTAAACGATCCATATTCATAAATGGCAAATCTTTCACTAAATAAATAACACTTCAGATGACAGCTATTTTATAGCTGACAGTCTTGCCAGACCGGCTGGACAAAAATAAGATATGAATGAAATTTGCTGGACATGAAAAAGAAAATAAATCTTGTCTTGACTAGGTAATATTGCAAGAATTTAAGGGCGAATATGTCCTCAAATAGAACATCTAAATTTACATTTCGCTATCACCACTTAAATATTGCATTCGCAAATATTTTATAGATAATATTTCGAACTCAAAGAGGGCAATGACTGTTGTGTCAGTTCGATAAGATAGCTAGAAATTGAATACTAGGATTTGCCAAAGAAAACTGATTATCTGAAGGAAAATTATATTATCTTATCTTGACTTAAATTGTCAAATTGTCTTAACTTAAAATTGTTTCATTGATAGCTTCCTGCAGACGTTGTTTCGTGTGGTAGTGGTCTGCCTCTATAAATTTCACATCTTATCTTAAGATGCTGCATGCACAAATAGTTCATAGATAATTTTTCGATATGGAAAAAAATGATGACTGCTGTGCCTTGTCGATAAGATGGCCAGAAATTCAAGACAAGGATTTACCTTAGAAGAAACGTAATGTAAAAGAAAATTATATTATCTTATCTAGAAGGTATGAGGCAAATTTATGTAAGGTAAAATTGCCTATAAACTTTGCTCTGTGTGATATTGATATGCTTCAATATTTTCGTTCCGTTTTACGCCTTATCTTATAATATTGGACGCAAAAATTCTTCATTGATAACATTTTGAAATGAAAGAATGCAATGACTGCTGTGCTAGGTTGATAAGATGGCCAGAAGTTCAGCACAAGTGTTTACAAAAAAGGTTATATAAAAAAATGTATATTATCTTAACTGAAATGTAGTACCAAAAATCATTTCATTGATAATTTCCTGTAGCCGTTGCTCTGAGTGATAACGATAGATTTCTATAAATGCATTTCATTTCACATCCTATCTTGCGCCACATGATATGAGATAATTCTGTTCTTGTTGATGATTAAGATATTTAGTCGTACACTCATACCTAAGGGAGATATGAATGAAATTTTAAGAAAGATGTTTCCTTAACAAACACGATGTCGCAATCTAATCTAATTAAGAGCATTATTGGAAAATTTAATATTCAAAGTCAGTCTCCTGTAAGATCTTTTCTATCTTATCATGTTTTGAAGTGAAAGGTTTTTTCTAATTAATAAAACTTGTATGGAAGTGATTATGATAAGGAAAATTTAATGTTCAAAATCTTTCTTAGAGCCAGTCTCCGCTAAGATCTTTTCTATCTTATCATGTTTTGAAGAGAAAAGTTTTTTTCTAATTAATAAAACTTTTAGGGAAGTGATAATGATATGAAAAATGTAATGACCAAAATCTTTCTTAAAGCCAGTCTCCGGTAAGATCTTTTCTATCTTATCATGTTTTGAGGAGAAAAGTTTTTCTAATTAACAAAACTTTTATAGAAGTGGCAATTATAAGGACGAAAGGATTGAATGAACTTTAATGAAATGTTTTTTGTGGAATTGTAAAATGATGGTGGTAGCTGAAATTGAGGGCTCAAGAACCCATATAATTGAAGTTAGTTTAATGAAGAGATAAATAATACACAAATTCAAAAGCCCCAGAATATCCAACACTGATTTTATTAAATATACGAGACTTAAAATTGGGCATTGTAATTTTTCACATAAATATATTATTGAGAAAAGTCAGCCTCCACTGTGCACCTGTGGTGAAATTATGAGCGTTTCGCATTTATTTAATGACTGCGTAGTTTTAAGTGAAAAACGAAGAAAATTCAAGATAAACAACATTCAAGTCCTCTCAAGCGATGTAAATTTTGAAAATGTTAAACGATTTCTAAACGAAATTAATTTATTTAAACTGATTTAAACCTTGGTTTCAAAACTGTAAAAATAACACTAATATAAGTTTTTTGTAATAATTCTACTTATATTCTATGGTCCATATAACCTTATTGTGTTGGGACCTTAATATCTGAAATAAATAAATAAATAAATAAATAATATTTTTCGGAAAAGTATTGCTCACTCTAATGGTCGTCTAACTTCACGATCTCATTTCACATCTTGTCCAACAACGGCACAGAATGTAATGTGATTTTATTCCTGTAATTTTGTGCACAATATATGTTTTCTTCCAAAATTCAGTGGTAATGTAATCAATGAAAGCAAATTCAATAAAATATTAAACTTTATTTAAATTCATATTATGTCCATGTTAAAGCGCCACATGAGGTTACGTTATGCAGATTTTTTTATAAAAAGTGTGCACTATAAATCTGTGCCAATCATTATCCTTTTACAGCAGAGTAAAACATGATTTACCTAAATATGATAAAATGAAATGAAAATAAATGTTAGATTTAATGTGATTATGAAGTGAAATGCGATTTTCCAGGCTAATATGGCGATGCACATTTTTGGAAAGATTAAGTTTGTGATTAATATTTCTCTAAACTCAGCTTGATTTATTACCATCATTTATAATAGAAAAGATTTTGCCGGATGCTCTTTGTTTAATTTAAATTTAAAAATTTGCAAGTGATGTTAAATTTACAAATGACGGCATTTTATTGTTTAGACTGGAATGCCCGAATTTTAAGTGTGTCGCTTGAATAATTTTTTAACGTTACATTAACTAATCTGAAATATCCTGAATTTTTTTTAATAGTATTTTTACTCGGTTCAATGCCTCACTAGCCATTTTAACGTTATGCCTTCAAAAACTGCATACAGACCAATTTTATTATATGATAAAAAGAGTCAGTTTATTCGTTTTTGAATAGAAATGAAGGCATTTGTTCTACCCTCCATTTGCAACCGTTATAGATTTTCATCTGGGATTCCAGCCGGGGTTCCCGTAATAAATTGCAGAAAACAATAAGGCCGGAATCCCCGCACTTATAAATATATTGCATTTATGATGAACTTAATCCAAATATATTATATGTCAGCATAGCCTTCAGAAAGCCGATATATTATATGAGTGTAAAGAGAGCAATTTTTGCGTGATGGCTTTTCTAACGAGAAATCGATACTTCGTCCATGACACTGCAAACTGTTGTTGTTGTAGATATATAGATATGTATATATACGAGGTGTGTTAAAAAATAAGGTGAATTTTCATTTTTCTCAAAAAATATTTATTTATTCATCAATTTCTATTTCATCTCCTTCAAAGTAGTTCCCCTCAGATATAATACACTTGTGCCAGCGTTTTTTCCAATCCTTAAGGCAGTTCTGATATGCACTTTTTAGTATGTCCTTGAGCTTTCTCAGCGATTCGTTTTTTTATCTCCTCAATCGTCGCAAAATACCGTCCCTTCATGGGTCTCTTCAATCTTGGGAACAGGACTAAGTCGCAGGGGGCCAAATCTGCTGAATACGGTGGCTGAGATATGATAACGGTGTTGTTTTTGGCCAAATAATCTCTCAAAAGCCATGCATTTTTTCCACAATTTCGGGCGTTTTTTCCGTATTGCTTAATGCAAACGGCGCATAACTTCGAGATTATACTCCTTTTTTACTGTACGACCTTGTGACAAGAACTCCTGATGCGCTACGCCATGGTAATCGAAGAAAACAGTGAACAAAACCTTGACTTTTGATCAAACTTGGCCTGCTTTTTTGGTCTCGGTTCTCCTGGACTCTTCCATTAGGACGATTGGTCTTTGGTTTGGATGTCATAACCATATACCCATGATTCTTCACCAGTTATGACCCTTTTAAGCAAATCTGGATCATAGTTGACGTCATTCAACAATTTCTGAGCGATGCTCATGTGACGTTGCTTTTGGTCAAAACTCAGCAATTTTGGAAGAACTTCGCTGCCACACGCTTCATGCTCAAAATTTCCAAAAATAGTGTATGGCATGAGCCAACCGATGTGCTGACATCCTCAGCAACTTCTCTAATTGTGATTCGCTGATTCTTCATAACAATTTTCTTCACTTTCTCTACATTTTCATCGGTTGTTGATGTGCTGGGGCGTCCAGAACGAGCGTCGTCAGTTACATCTTCCCGACCTTCTGTAAAAAGCTTGTATCACTTGTAAACATTTTTTTGACTCAGAGTACTCTCACCGTATGCCACTGTTAACATTTCAAGTCCTTTTGATCACTTAATTCCATTTTTTACACAAAATTTGATGCAACTTCTTTGATGAATTTTTGTCGATAGCAGAAAATCGCCAAATACGCAAAACACTTGTCTTATTTATGCCTCTCACAAACAAACTAAACATGCTATGTGGATAAAACCGTCAACATATCTTCGAGACGGGTGTACCAATATAAAAAAATAATAACCGAAAGTCAAGTGTACGTAGCCCGCGAAATTTTTTTCTATATTTTTATATAATGAAATGTTAAAATAAGAAAACAAAACAGAGAATTGATTTTTTTTTTTTTTGGGAGAATAGAATAGTTGCGAAAAAGTTTACTTTACCTCATATTCAAGCTTATCTTCAACAAAAGATCATGAAATGTCCTCTAAGAGAGATATGTTAAAATATTGACTAAATACATATCGTTTAATGTAATCTTTGGCAACTGTAATTTTCGGAAGAGGCGGATATCCTTCAATCGAACTTTGTGCTACTTTGTTTCCTCTTGTGAGAAATTGATACTCATTTTTCTGCAGATTTGGACTTAATATTTAATTTTGGTACCCAGCATTAAAACAAGCTTTTTAAAACACGATGTATTAAAACTTAGAAGTACAACGCTATTTATTTCTGTTAGTTGATTTGTGTTGTTAGGATACTGTGATTTAAAACTTTCAAACGAATTAGTTTTAAGCAAGATTTTACGTTTCCTGGGCATTCAGTTATATTTTAACCGTGAAAAATTGTTGACAAATGAAGTACCTTGCTTGAATATTCTGGAAAGAGACTTTTTTCATTTTATATTTCTACCAGATATATCTTGTATTCTCTTTCAAGGCCCAACAATCTCAATTTATTCACTATATTTCTAAGAATTACAGGGAATCTTCAACCTATGTGGCCATCATTGCCACTTGCATTACTTTGCCGTTCGTTACTGTCTTATCAAGCGCCACAGGATATCACTTACACCTCTGATTAGCAAAGATATGAACTAATTTTATGCCATTTTTATGTGAAATATTACTAGTCGGTCCTTTATTAAACTGCAGAGAGAGAGAGAGAGAGAGGTTGATAGAGTACATAAAAGATAGGTAGTAATCAGTTATCCTGTGAGGTCCAGAGACAATTTATCGAAATTGAAGCTAAATGTTGAAAGAGATTAGAAATCGAAATGAATGAAGATGACAATTTTATCAGCTACGGCATCTGAACACCAGCTTTCTCTTTGATAAATGATGGCACATTGAAGAAAAGAAATTTAGTTCAAAAAAGAAGAAATTTTTTACTGAATACAGAATTTTCACTTTATTGAAAATTTCGACACAACAGCAAATCAATGAGAATGGTCTTGCAAATATAAACGAAAGGATCACTGCAACTGCATTCAACTATTTACCATTTACTGTTCATAGTTACTGTACTAGTGTTGATTCTGAATGAGGATAACGTTTGCGGAAAGCATAGAAAATGGAACTGAAAATTCAAAATTTTTAAGGTATGACAAGAGAATTCATGTTTGTAATTAATATGTACATTATATTATATTATTATGTTATATAGTGGTTCACTTGTTTAATTCTTTATCAATCTCGCAATATAAATTTCAGTTTGTGTTTTCTCGGAATCTTAAATATTTTTAGTAGAGTACAATTTTTTTGTTTTTACTAAATTCAAATATGACCTATAACTTCTAAGTTTGTATGTTATTAAGGAAATAGAGACCGGGAGCAATTATACTAGCTTATGTTGTGTATCTAAATGTTAAGTCATTTGTTTGATTTCCAATTTGCCATTATATTTTTGCAGACCATTTTTCTGTTAGATATCGTAAACGAAATTTGACTTTAGTAATTTACTGTCGTAACGAAAGAATAAAGACTTGTCTTTTAATTTTTATTTATAGAGCTATTCATATTAGTTAAAAGATTTAAGCAACGAACTTGCCAGGTTATTGCCTACTGATGCCAAATTTTAGTTTGTTAGATTCTTTATTTACGACTGTAAATTATTGGGTAGCAGAGTTTAAACGAGGCCATTCGTAATGGTCCACCAAACACGGTTATGAAAATCCACAAAATGGTATTGGATGATCGTCGGCTGAAGGTGCGTGAGCTAGCTGAAATGATAGGCATTTCAAAAAGTGCTATACATCGCATATTGACCAAAGATTTGAGGATGAGAAAGCTGTGCGCAAGATGGGTGCCGCGTTTGCTTTCAATAGAGTAAAAACAGCGTGGTGTATAGATGTTTCAGTAGAGTATTTGGCGATGTTTCACCAAAATAAAGCCAAATTTTTGCGTCAATTTATAATCATGGATGAGACATGGGTCCATCAGTTCACACCTG
>JAHXMU010000733.1:1111195-1125093 GCA_019455685.1 Philornis downsi | reverse complement strand
TTTACTTTTCATGATATCTCCAAGCATATGGGCAAGGGAATATCTGTTTCTACAGAAACATATTGGAATATTTGAACGAAATAGCCAGTTTATAAATTTATCTATCATGATATCTCCAAGCATATGAGCAAGCAATATTCAGGGAAGCAACTACTTTTTTTCAAATTTATCATCGCATTTGATATCATATCTGGCAGAAGTTAAAATATTTCCACATCGGGAATCATATGGTTTGACCCTGAAGTGCGCAAGGCATCTTTAATATATTTCTCAATGAATTTTTTTATTGTTATTTAAATAATTAATTTCAATAATTATGTCCCTAAGTGATTGCTTAAATATTATGCTAGATATGTACATTGACATTTTATGTTTCCATATTTTTCATTTCAGATGTTTCGTTAGCTGCATTAAAATAGATGTTTGCAGACCGCTGGACACGTAACTTCTGGTGAGACAAATATAATAATACCCTAATTATAATATTAAAATATATACCTATATGTGTTTACCTCTTCGTATTACACTCAATTTCCAGCATTTTGTTAGGGCTAAAAATTCTCTGGAATAATTAAACAAAACAAAATTGAAAAGCATCCTTAAAAGCACCTCCCATTTTTACCCGATTTTAAATATAAATCCTTGTAGCCGACAATGCCACACAATAACGTTGATTTTGATATCTTTGTTTCAGTAGCCCACCGGAGGAGTTTCTTAATCCACCGAAGAGTTCAACCTACCATCGACGCCCTGGGCCTTTGCACTTGTACAAATTAAACTCCATACAAATTAAAGTTTCCCAGAATTCCTCCCATTTCATGCTGCATTCAATATGAATTAAAAATGATAATACAATGATACAACGACTATGAGTTAAAAGTGAAGAATCGCAACCTAAAATATTCTTCCAAAAAATGATTACTTATGGTTACACCTCCGTACCACTTTGCTGGTGGCTAAAACACGATTTTGGCTTAAAGGAAGCAAACCCAAATGCATAAACAGCAACCGAAAACCTGTAAGAATTACATGATGTACTTTCTTGGTTGAAAACGCACGCACTCACACATAGACTGATCATGCTTTGATACAAGAGCAACGCCCCAATTTTTCTTAGAGTTGAAACCTTTCGTCTGGTCATTTTTATTTTATTGAGTTGAAGTATTCTTCTGTTGACCGAAATGATTTGCCCTACCCGATTTTATGCTTGAATTTGTAATTTTGTATGCATTTGCTTATGAGTTGTTGTTCTTTTGTTAGCATTTTCACAATCATATTCTTATCTTTGTTAAGATCTTTTTTTTTGGGTAGTCTGTCGCATATTTGTTTTCGATCATAAAAAATTGTCTCAATTTATAAGGCAACACCCTGAAATGTAACAAAATTTGATAAGGAACTAAAGGAAATGAAATTGTAGGGTTGAATTTTAAGGAAACATAAAAAGGATAAATGTAATTTATAACCCCGACCGTTAAGATTTTCTGGTTTGACCAGAACTGATAAGATTAAAATATAATTTATTATATGGACAAGACAAATAACAAAATTTTACCAATTTAGATGGCTAGATCTGCATTTGTCTTAATTGGCGTATTAGCTGGCTGCTTCAAATAATAAAATATAAAAGTACACTTTGACCGATCTTTTATACAGACAAGTATTCCTCTCTAAGAAATGAGTTGATAGTTGATGTACTCTCTGTAAGAAATGAGTTGATAATATTTTAGTATTTAATATTTTGTATTATTTTAAATACATAATTATTTATATGTGGGATAGTAAACTGATTTTGTGCACAGAAGTAAATTAATTATAATACTTCACACAATACTTTACTAAATATGTAGTTTCGAAAATTCATATTTATATTTTATCATATTTATATTTTGAGGTCAATAACTACTTTATTTTTTACTTTTATTTAAAATTTTAAATATCTCATTAAAATAGCACACTTCTCGGCAATGACAGAATACTTCATTTGATCGTATTCTACTCAATGTTTGTCTCTTAAGTCTTTTATTTTATAGAAAATACATTTTTCTGCATTACATCAATGTAATAAAAATTTATATTTAAGACATTGTAATTAAATTATGTCTTGGCATATTTAGGAATTTCGAACCGTAACGAAACTCTAAATGATTCCGCTACTAAATGCCTATGTGAAATTTAACGTATATAGAATACGATACGTGGATGTGGTAGCCTAAGTCATTCTATCGTGATTCCTTGTTCGGAACTTATAGTTTACCAGTTTTGTCGCACATAATGCTTCATGTTTCCTCAGTATAACATTTCTTTCCTACAAGAGCTTGTACTGAAAATATGAAACTATTTGCAAATAACAACAATAAGAATGTTGTTATTATTTGTCTTTAACGTTTTTCACTACATCAAGCCATTCTGATACTTTCATTAAGTGTTCGTAAGATCTGAGAATTTCTAAATATCCTCATCATTTGTGACAACTAGAAATAATCGAACGAATACGTAGTCATGATCGCCATAAAAATCTATGTCGACCTAAACATGTTCGTTTGATTGTCTGCAGAAACCACAAATCGCTTGACCTAGTTGACTGAACTTTTACAAATAGACGGTTTAACTTTGAAAATTAGGCAAATTGACCAGTAGTAAAAACAGTGCCTACACCAGATCTAGAAGATGGCTACAACTCAGGATTTTTAAAAAAGGTAAAGAAAAAAGGTTGAGCCTATTTCTAGAAAAATTTACTCATCTCAGGTTCGTTTAAACAGTTTTACAACTTTTCATTATCTAGGATTTTGGTCCATCCGCAGTCGCTCAATTTTTACGAGAATGACTACATCGTCATTTTACGAGATTGACTACTTCCGTGAGCATATACGGCTCGTACAGCGCATGGTTTATACGTTACCGATATTGTCCCTTAAAGACGGTGGATCCTTATCATTTTTGGAGTATTTTTTCTACAGAAGATTCTTAAAACTGATTCACCCGGCTTTGGCAGGAAGACAGACCGGTAGAAGTATTTTAATTCATCGATAGAGGGTTTTGACATTAAATCGCTTGATAATTCCGCAACAACTTTCCAGTAGGAATAATCTTCTCGTATAAGGATTTGATCCACCTATGGGGAAATTGCAATTTTCAGGATTTGTTTAACGATATTAAATTTTATTCATTAACTACATATATATTATGTATGTCAGTAGTTGATTGATCAACCAATGCCGGTTAATCAACTTTTTAAGGCATCGAATTTTTACAGGAAAAGTTCGGAAATACGTACATTATGTACTAAATAAGAACATCTTGAACAAACTCTCTTATCTGGCAATGGGACAATACATTATCTACGAGGTTATGGATGGATAAATTTGTCAAATGGAAAAAATATGCTCATGCAAGAACAAAATGCATTATTGGCAAAATGGAAAAAATTTCCGAGAGCATTTTTACAAATTTTTTTTTAATATTTATCCGCTAATTTACGATGGGATTTGATGATATGACAAAGAACTACACCAATTTATGAACATTTGCAAGGGAAACGCCTTGACAAAGGCATTGATTTAAATTATTGAAACTATAATTTCCCATAATAAATACAAATCAATATATTAAATATGAGAATATATCGTTTTTGACGCCACAATGACATTTGATTAGTATAATATCGTACTTCTTTTTATTTCCGTTATTGTTTCTCTCGCTACCTCATACAATTTGCTGTAATCCTTTATTTATTTTGAGTGGGCAATGTTACACCCACATCCTTGTGGCAACAATTGTATGATTTAAGACTATAAATCTCAAACAAACATAATCTTTTTCATGGAAGAATCTATGATATTTAAAATATTTTTAATAGAAAAATTTGTAGATTTCACATTTACATCGAATATGAAAGGATGTTAAGAGATAAATAAAGGATTTTCTTTATAATAGTTTGAACATGACAATGAAAAATGAGGGAAATAAAGAAGGAAGTAACTGAAGTAAGATACTTAGAAAAATGATTGTGGTAAATGATTGTGCACTGAGGTGACAGTTGGTATTTGAAAATGACAACTCTTTTGCTAACTTCTACCGTTGTTTTTTTCGGATTATTATTCATGAAATTGTTATTAACAGTGGAAAAGAGAAAGAAAAATGGCAAACAATCCCATTATTGTACTTCCCAAAATTAGTCTAAACATGAGTTGTTATAAAAGGGAAAAATCATATCATGTGCCTAACAAACATGTTGATAGACATAAAGGCGGAAAATTGATAAAAGTTCGATCAGGCCACTGTCTACATACCCATCACCAAATACTCAGGTCCACACCATCACTGATTTACTAGTTCATAACAATATAAGTGGATGTAACGAAATATACTTTTCTCGTGGCATATTTGATATTATAATAATGAGACGTTGTCCTTTCTTCGATGTGTCTGTGGAAGTTGCACCACTTCATGAATGGGAATGTGGAAATTTCTAAGTCGCTGATTGTTATTCACTTTTGAATAACCAGATCCCTCTGCAAACTTTCTCAAGCAGCTCACGACTTCCGACCTTCGGGCAGGTATTCCCTGGTAATGCCATAAGACATCCGTTTGATGGTATCTAAAGTGAGAAGGCGACCAGTTGAGAAACCTAAATGGCATGCTAACACCGATGCGCCTTAGACCAGTAGGTAACTTCTGAACTTACTGAAACTGAACTCACCAACCTAGTGGTCGTTGGCAGCCCCAACACTAGGATCGGATGCAGTTGGCTGATAAGCCGGTCATCTTAAATAAAATTATCATGAAAACACCGAAGAAAATAAAGAACAGATTATTTTCTTTAGTTTCTTCGGTTGAGATTAAACAAAATATGCTATTCCGATGAGGAGACAAAAGCGCGTGTGAGCGTGGAATGCAATGCATGACATATGGTGAGAAAGCTTCTCCTATTCATAAGCAGGTTATGTTCAAATTGTTGAATTGGACAACATTGGACCTGGAACTGGTCTGTACAAGAACTGAACTACATTTTTACCGTTTATTCGTTAAGTATAAGTAAGATGTAGTGGAATTTCATATATAGCTATATAGGAATTTTAGCAACCATCCCATTGTGGGCGGGGCTACTAAAAAACGAAATTTCAACGGTTCATTTTAATATATAGGGTTATCCATTTTTTGCTTTCAAGCAAAGTTAAATAAAACATATATAAATCTATGATTTCGATGAAGCTTTTATTTCATTATAATGCCTGGACCTTGACTATTTCTACGAAACGTAATTTGAATGAGCGCCTTTGAATTTGTTGTAGCAGTGGATCCTTTTAAGATAGTTTTCGGAAAAATACAGCTCAATGACACCCCCAGACCATAATTCGCAACGAACAGTCACTCTTTTCGGATGCAATGGCTTTTCCACAATCATTTCTAGGTTCTTCGAGCCCTATAGGTGATAGTTTTGCCTGTTGATGTAACCACTCAGTGAGAAATGAGCTTCATCGCTGAATAAAATTTTGTTTGATTGAAAACCCATGTTTGAATCACCACTTTTGTAGTCAGTTAGAACTACTTTCAACACATTCTTCGGTTGATAAACGATCCATATTCGTAAATAGCATACCTTTCACTACATAAACAACATTTCAGATGACATGTATTTAACAGCTGACAGCCTTGCCAGACCGACGGTTTTGAAAACACTAAATGGATAACCTTATAAAATGTGTCATAAGACTTCGTTGCAAACACGACCACTTATCTGCAAATACATCGATAGGAAGATGACTACGCTGCAAACCTTAGGTGGACAAAATTGGTTCACTAGGAAAAATTGGTTCATGCAAGAAAGTCCGATAAGTTTATCTCTTTTCCTCTTATATTTATGATAAAGGGCATATTTTCGTATTCAATAATAACCAAACTTAATAATACCAATTGCCAAAATTGAATTGATATTTCTCTTAACAGAATTTAAAAGTCACGTGTCCCTATACTCCTGCGAACCTATACTCATGATACACAGATGTTCAAATTCCGGAAAATTCGTTTAATTATCGTGTGGTTCCTAAAAATCTTTCTGAAATTTGTTGTTAATTTCTATAGCAGAAAAATACGTTACAAATTCTTTCACAACTGTTATTGCTGGTCGTTCATAACTTGTTACGAATTTGGTTTAATTTT
The DNA here is from genome assembly GCA_019455685.1 of Philornis downsi. Classification (NCBI taxonomy): domain Eukaryota; kingdom Metazoa; phylum Arthropoda; class Insecta; order Diptera; family Muscidae; genus Philornis; species Philornis downsi. The sequence continues at coordinate 1,118,934 of JAHXMU010000733.1, read as the reverse complement.
TACCAAAGCAAAACAAAATCGTGGAAATTCGTTTGAAACCCCCTGATTCAAAAAATACGTTACAAAATCACATTCACTTGTTGTTGGACTTTCTTCAGGAAAACGTAACAAAATTGTGTCTCTTCTTCCTGTAACAGAGAGGAAGTCCGAAAAATACGTTACAAATATTCTGCTACAGTGGTCTTTGCAATTATTAGTCAACTCCTTAAGGAAAAGTATTCCTTATGTTTATAAAAGATTTGCTTTTTCTGTTGAACAATAAACATTTACTTGTATGGAATCCTTAAGGATATCCTTATCCAACAACAAGTACCAAAAAAGTAACGTATTTTTTTTAACACGCTAGGAATTGTTGAAAAATCAACTGTAATTTGAGCAATGAACTAAAATTTGTTATGCCCAACTATGGTAGGACATTTTGTAACGTATTTTTTTCCTCTGCCCAGAGATTTAAAACATCTTATTGTTTTGTGTTTGCCATCTTCTCTTGTCTGTGCTTAGTGTTGAATGTTTGCTGAAACAATAAACATTTCTAGGCTCTCGACTTGACAGCGTCAGCGAGAGTAAAACATCATATATCTCTGTCTGTGCTCGTATCTCTGCTGTCTACTCTTCTAAGAGCCGTAATGGTCCATTAGTTTCATAGGTTTCTTTTTTTTAGACATTCTCTTGTTTATTAGGATTTTATTTATTCAATTCTTATCTGCTGGACGAACATTCCCTTTCATATTATTCACGGATATGGAATGTTATGGCTTTGGCTCCTTTCTCTACCTGCCTCCATTGAGACTACCAAATAAAGTGACCCTTGCACGTGTTCAAAATGCTGTGTCAGTCAAAGGCAATCAGAAACGTAAATACATTCTTATGGTTGGTCTTGTTGCAGACGAGGTGGTTGTTGCCTCAATAATTATTTTCTTCTAAAAAGGTTCCTTTTTTGCTTCTTTTGTGTTAACTCAACATCTCTTTATTCGTTTGCTGCTCCATCCCTTTTTTGCTACTTTAGTATTTTAACGGACAAAATGAAGACAGATTCTTTTAATATGCTGTGAGTATAATGCAGGAAAGGGTCCAATAGCAATTTCAATCGTCCATCGTAATGAAAGCTGATAATAAAGGATTTCTGCACGTGGGTTTATATAAATGCATAAGATTAATTTGTTTGTAATGTTTACAAGAATTTCAATTCAAATAGATGTGTTAAGGAAATCGTATGCAATTCTTGCTTATAAATACTCAAAATTTTTAATAGCAGGCATAACTATACAATCTGTTAAAAAGAAAAATACCGAGCTCGGGTCATTGTAACTCAAAATGTTTATTATTTGTTGAAATTTATTGTATTTCCTTCAAAGTAGGCTCTTTCCAAAATAACTCAACTTATGCCAATGAATAATCTAATCATCAAAACATTTTTCAAATTTATTTTTTGCAAATGACTTCAGTTCTTGCTGCGAATACTCTTTTATGTCCCGGAAGTAATAATTTGAATTTTGGAAAATGAAAAAGCCAGCTGGAGCCGTATGAGGTGAATACGATGGTTGTTTGATAATATTCGTTAAGATTTGTCCAGAAATCCGTTTACAGTGATAGGCTTCCAAGATGTTCCGTTACCGTGGTGCAAAACCCATGAGTTTTCTTTCCGCAAAACTAGCCTTTTCTGACGAACTTGCTCTCCCAAACTCTGCACAACGTCCAGATAATATTGATTAATTACCGCCTGATCTTCTGTAAATAATTTCGAGTGCACAACACTGCGATAGTCAAACGAGACAGTCAGCATTGCATTGACTTTTGAATGACTTTGAAATATTTTTTCTATTCATTCATATATTTATAATATTTTCAGTGATTTGACAACCGCAATTTTATTTGAAATAAAATATTTTGACACAATTTTTTTCTTCAATATGTGCATCCGTTGTAAAAATCGTAAATTACAGTTGAGATGAACTGACAAAATCGTGTATTGTACAAAAATTAAATAACAGATTTCGCTCAAACTTCGTGTCAGTATAAAGGACATTTGTGCCGGCTTAGTGACAGAAAAAAATTTCAACATTTCTTTAAGCAAACGATCATTTACCGATACTACTTTGACAGAATTTATGCCCACATTATCATAATTATTATATACTATACAGCTCCTCCGGGACTGAATCGCAATAGGAGTTAACATTTTATAAGGCTAAGCCAAAAAAAAATAAAAATAATAAATAATAATAAATAAAGAAATAATAATAATAATACATAATAATAATAATAAATAAATAATAATAAAAATAATAATAAAGACAACCCAGATGCTAAAATGCGGTGCTAAAATCTAAAATTGCGTTGCTAAATCAGATAAATTCACTTCATAGATTACACCTGAGTTTGATTTTATTGTGAAAACAGGAATAAAATTTAGCCAAGTATGAATGCGACTTAACTTCTTACCTTTTCGATCATTTCATAATTAACCAGATATGGGTGCCAGTTTTGCAAGGACTACGTCCGGTACATATTTTATTCGGAACACAATTTTGAAGAAAATTTAGCCAACTTTGAATAAATGTTAATCTTTTGCCTTTTTGGCTTTATGAGAATCTTGCTAGAAAAGTGACTTAGTCGACAAGTCGTCTATTCCCATCAATACATGATTGCCTAAATATAACTTATTTAAAATAGTGGGAGTTGTGCCAGGAGGACAGTGGCCACATTGACAAAGATACTTTCACAGCACATCCTAAATCATTTTGCAAGACTCTTATCTGTTGTCAGAAGAAGGAGTTGCTGCAGGACACACAGCTTTCCTTTTCTAGGAAATCGAGAATTTATCGTTTCCCCTTCTTCATGTGAAGTAATTCTGCTGAGGCAAAATTTGATCTTCATCCTTTACTATTATTCCACTTCATGTATACACATGAAAACCATTTTTGTCATCTGAACGTTGGTCTCATATTTTGTTTGTTTGCTTAATCTTCAAATATTTTCAAGGGACTTCCTTAAAAATCATATTTGTAGGGGTTCCTTCGAAACGATTATACTTTTAAGAGATTAAATGTATAAAATCGTACAATTATTACCACAAAAGTGGGTGTAATATTACCAACATTCACTACACAAAGGATTACAGTGAAAGGTGTGAAATTATGACTGATGACAAAATAACGAAAGGCTAAGAACTACAATGAAAGGGAGATGTCAATTGTGAAGAAGAAATTCAAGGAAAAGTGTCAACCAATATAATGGATTATTGCCAAGAGGTTTTTTTTTGAGTTTTGTTGAAAAGAAATCTTCTATACGTATTGTACGGGGATGACTATCAGAAAATTTTGAAAATCAAAATCTATGTTTGCTTACATATGACAAACTTTATATAATTTCTTTACCCGAAATGGTGGTTGTGGTTGAGAGACCTAACATATTTTGGGCTATATTTGCAGAAATGTTATGTATGTAAATCCTTGATATTTGTTTATAAACATGGGTTTTTGAATTCAGTAAATTGTTTACTTGAAAACCAAATCTATTCAACGGCACTTTGATCTATCCCCACAATAAGACGCAGCGAATGTAATCACCATATTTTGATGCGTTTGAGTGCAAGGTTCGTTTGAAGATCATTATCCTCCATTAATTATGATTTTAAAGAATATCCCTCTCACGAAAACTCCCGAAATTAATTCATCCGCTTGTGTTGGAAACTGTGATTCTGTGCTGCATAGAAACAGAGTTCGTCGAAAGGAACAGCAGCGTCTGTTTTCAAGCCGCTCTATCTACCTTTTCTGAATCCTTCTTAATGTTTGAAAAGGCTGCAGTAGTATCTCGTAATTTGTGGCTGAAAATGTCCGTGTCAAACGTGTTTACTACTAACTTATTGCTTTTATAGAAAATGACCTCAATACAGATTTTGTTAAAGTTTAAACAATATTATCTGCAAGCTAAGCGGATTTTGGGAGAGCAAGTTTGTCAGAAAAGGTCAGTTTTGCCAAAAAAAAAAAAAAAAACTGCGAAAAAACGGAACATCCTGCAAGGCTATCATTGTAAATGAATTTTACAAGTAGCTTATTCTTTTTTACAGAAAATGGTCTCAGTTGCTTTTATTAAAGATTTTGTCGAAATCTTCTCAAAATGTTGCTCGATTGGCTGCCGCTTTTTGTAAACCCTCGTTTGATATAAAGAGGATCACTAAGTTATTTGTCTATCTTTATTGAAAATTTCATGTTGGTCAGAGTCATTCTAAAAACACGTACATATAAGCTTTGCAAGATAACCAACCTCATCCATGAATCCATAGAATATTTGCTGTATTAGTTTATCGAAAGATAGACGAAAAGTTGGCTCATGTCAACCTGCCTCAGTTGAGTCTTCGCTGATAATTGGTGCGGGTTCTTATCTGTCTATCCACCACCACCGTTGACTGCTAGTCAATGAATAAAAATTAAAAAATTAAAAATTTACAAAAAGATGGATTTAGTTTTAGTTTGAGCAAGCTCCTTCCTTACAGACTAATTTGTCCTAACTTCGACACATGCGGGCCGTTATGTCATAGGCGATATGTTGACTGAGAAAAGTGTGCATGCCAATAATATCCTATCCTCGACCGTACCATATTAAAGAAGCCCTATTCATTGAAAATTGTTACTTTTTATAATTTGCAGTTAGTGAATATACGAAAGAAGGTTGCGAAAAATTCAGAAAATAAAAATTTTTCCAAACGAATTCAATCCCTAATTGAACTTAATACGGTTACTTATGGTAAGTTCACACCACAGTATACCTACTCAAATCTAGATAAGTGGGAGTGCCAGTGAGGCCCTCTCTTTGTATAAAATGTGTCGAATGTCGAATTCTTCAGTCAGCGAAATAGCTAGTGGCTATTTTTATCACCATATATGTGTATCCTTTGATTACAAAATTAATGAACAAAGAAATCCTGAAAAATTATATTTTTTCGAAGAATGTTTTCACTCCTAAAACTTCTTTTTCTTAGATGGCAATCAGTATTGACTTTTTTTCTATTATACACCGCTCTTAAAATAGGGCTTCAAATGCTTCTGTACTCTGCGCTCCTTTTCCAATACATCACACCAAGTCTTGACGTGTTCAAGAAAGGTCTTGTGCTTCCAAAGGCGTTTTGATCAACCTCCTTTGGATCAGCTATCGCTTATGTTGTCAAAGACTTTTCACGATACAGCTTTTGGATCCATCCGTACAACATGGTCTAACCAAAGCAATCGCTGCATTTTGATGTGTTTAACCGCGTTATTGTCAGTATACAGCTTATGGCTCATACCATGCCGATACTCTCCGTTAACGATTATACTTCCATATATTTTTATATTAGCCTTCATATGGACAAGTGTTTATCTACTTGATCGATTTTGTCCAATTTTAAGCTTAGTCTGCCTGTGATTAAGAGATATTCTTGTGCAAACATTTTAGCCTCCCAGCACAAATCGTTGGTTCTCCATCGTGCTTCTTGCGAATAATCAAAAAAACATCTTATTTACAAATCGGACTATCGCAAGGACGAAATAGAATATTTATACTTTATGAAAATTCAGATGAGTGTTCCAAGTTACTGTTGTCAGAACTACATAACATATTGTGGAGGATTTACAGATTAGTAATCGTTTTTGATAAAAATGTTGGACTTTAGGGCGGAATTTAAGATCAATTAAGGCAGCATATCAAAACTACGCGCCTCGTGTCCTACTTTTTAATGTAGATAATTTTGAATATGAATCAATACAGTTTTGGATGATTCGGCTAAAAGCTGTCTCTCTGTGCCTGCAAAAAAACACCCGAAGAATGCAAGTTTTATATAGGAACTCCAATAAAATGTACTCCTACGTTTCCAATTTACATTATGACTATTGCGTTATTATGACTAAAACTTTTAAGATAGATCAAATTTAAGTCTTGAAATAATTAAGCCTTAGAGCTATATTTATAAACTGTAGTTAGTGTTATTTATTAAAATTTTCATAACTGAATGTTACTGATGGACGAAAAAGAAATCAAGCTTGGAGTAATCATTTCAATAGGAATTAAATCAAATTATGAACAAAATCGTATATGTTGGAATAAGCTTCGTCAGATGTTTATTATTTGCCAAATGTGCTTGAAATCGGTTAATAAATCCAACTTCTAGAGGAACTAATTTGACTAAGTCGACTCAGGAAGCAGCTTTGTGTAGATTGGTAAACATTTGAATTCAGAATTCGAGAAGTGAACCCCATACCAAAGGTTCGGTATAGGGTATAAAACGGATAATTTTGCAGAACTTTTAATCAACTTTGGATTAGCATGAAAAGAGCGATATGGGAATAACGTTTGGAGGAGGATAGAGTTTAGATTGCAAAGAAATCCTTAGTCACCTCTATAAGAAAATACTTATAAATGTAAATGTATTTCTCTTAATATTTTTATTACGACAACATTTTAATTCGGCAACATAAGTAAAATTTATGATATATGGTATTAAAAAAAATATAAAAAATGCAGTATAAATGGCAAAATACTTATACATAAGATTTAAATTAATTTAATATGCGAACGGTATTATGAATGACCATCATAACACCTTAAAATGCCAGCAAAAATGTCTCTTAACTTGTTCTTCAATATGGAAAAGCGAAATATTTCATAAAATAAAGTAAATCTTTAACGCAAATGAAACTTGATGTCAACCACCATAATCGTATATTTAATCCTATGATCTTATTTGAATAGCAACTGTTTAGCCTTTACCGAAATATTGGTTTCCCTTTTCCTACATAAACATTGAGCAGGTTCTGAATAAACATTTTAAATCTCATTGGTATGAAACATTTTGAAGTTGAATGAGTAATATCGAATTTACTCGCTAAAAGCATCAGCCGTAGATGGATAATCAAACAAATGTCAAGAATGTTTTTAAACAAATACTGAAAAGGAAAAATTCAAAAGGAACTCATCAGGGTTGAAAATCAAACAACATTTCCAAATTGTTTGGATAGTTTATTGGAACACACAGGTATTGTAACGAATTGTTAAATCCTCGTGCAATCCTTTTGAAGTTGACTCAAATTACTTTTAATTAAAAACCATTTCTATTTTCTTAACAAAGTAATTATTTTCATTCAAGTGCTTAAGCAAATGCAATGAACCATAATGTTGTTGAACCTTTTCATAGTTGTTCAATGGTTTGATTGATAACCCTCAAACGAATGATTTCAAGATTAAAAAATTATGAAGTACATTTTGTGTCGCTTTTCTCTTTTAACCAAAATTATAACCTGTAAAATCTTTAGAATGTTGGTATCAAAAAATAAAGTATTCTAAAAAAATCTTCTCTTTTGTGCTCCCTGCGAAAAATCTTTTATAAGTTGAAACAATAACTGAATACCTTTCAAAATGTCATTGAAACAACTACATCCTCCATATTGGTCGATGATGAATTGCTTTTGATAGATCACTCGCCTGAGGGTAGAGGGATTTTTGATTGAAACCTTTCTCTATACAATGCATAAGATCGAAAATTACTGATAACTCATTTCAATGGTCGCATTTTGTCCATGCGCTTGTGCATGCGAGTAAATATATGAAACATTTATTCATATTTAAAAATCCTTTTTTTAAGCCATTATTTGCCTGTTTCTCCAATCCCTTTCTTTACTGCATCCTTGTTTGCTGTTTGGAGAACATTCAACCGGTAGCCTGCAGGCAGTTGGAATTATGTATGATTTGAGTTTTCACTTTTTAAC
>JAHXMU010000733.1:1071239-1111185 GCA_019455685.1 Philornis downsi | reverse complement strand
CCCCCCGCCCGCGCCTTTTCTATCGCGCCAAAAAAGATGATGCAATATGCACGTTCTATTGCGCCACCCTGTATTTTTGGCCGTATCAAATGATACATACATTCATTCCTCCGGATGAATATATAGGTATAATTAGATAGATTCCTTTTGATCCATAAATGATGGAGTATTTTAAAAAGCATATTTCCAAGTTGTTTTTTGGATAACTTTGTTAAAATTATGACTCCTTTGCGAATATCTTAGATTATGACTCTTTTTAACGAGTCGGATTATCAAGTATGAAATTAGACTTACGATTTGTTATATATTATGTAGTAAAACGAATTGATTTATCCTACTTAATCATAAGTAGCTTCTTTTTAAAGCGATTTTTGTGGCAGCCACATGCGTCGAACAAAAGAAAAAATCATATCTGTTTAAGTTTTAAGACCTTCAGTCTTAGAATTTAACCTAATGCCCAGTATATTTTCATACCTAAAATTTCGCACGTGTTTTGCACCTTGCGCTATGAGAAATATTTTAAATTCTTTGTATTTCGAAACAATAGAAAACGGGTTTGGTTATAAATTACGAACTGTGCAGGAACAAAATATGCCATAAAATATAAGATTTTAAAATTTTCAATGTCCTCCATTTTTTTTTTTTTTTTTTAAGAAAACAAAAGAAAATTTAGCGTCTGATCACTTTTGTCTTTTTAACAATAGACTTTAGATCCATCATTTATAATTTTAATAAAATCAAAACCAGAACAAAATTAGTAATTCTGAGATTTCCTTAAACAAAACAATGGACTTGCCTTTAATCTTAGAAGAAATTCAACAGTTGCTAGTAAAGGATAATAGCAATGCAATTGTGTCTCACTACAGGATATCGGCGCCAGCGAAATTTTTGCTGTCTCCGAATGTGATTTTATATTTCACAAGTGCGCTTGCGGTGCACTTGATGTTTGGATTGTTGTTCTTTATGTCACACCTGAGAAATGGTGTTATTTGTAACACTTGAAGTGATTGTTATAGCAAGAAGTTCAAAGGCAATACCTGACATTTGTTTGATGCGATTTTAAGAATTGAAAAAGCAGATGAAATGTACAAGAGATGACTGTGACATTATGTTTTACCACAGGATATCGGCGCCAGTAAAGTTTTTGTAATTCTACATTTCACAAGTGCGATTGCGATGCACTTCATTTTCGAACAATTCTTCTTTATGTCACACGTAACAAATGGTGTTATTTGTAGCACTTGAAGCAGTTGTTATAGCAAAAAGTTCAAAGGCAATACCTGACAATGGTTCGATGCGATTTTGAGAATTGAAAAACAGGTGAAATCTACTAGAAATTCACAATGGATTCCTCTGTTATGGAATTACTTTCAACGGCCGGTTATGTAAAAGAGGTAATGCGTATGTGTAATATAAAATTTCATAACAAAATTTCGTATTACTAAGCAAATGTATTTATATATTCAGAATCTCGAAGTATTTTTGATTTTGAGACAACAGAAAGAACAGATTTTCGAAACATGTTTACTGGAAATATGAAGTGCATTCTCATTTGACTGTGGAAAAATTGAACGGATTTGTAATTTTAGAAGAGTTGAAGTATCGGATTGAAACCGACATATCGCTACAGATTTTCGAAACTTAGGTATATCCTTTACATATAAAATTGAAATAAATATGATATAAAAAAAAAAAAAAACAAATTCCCTTACATCTCATGAATGAGACATGGGACAGCTTCTCACGTTCGGTGAGCTTACACGCATTCTATGGACTCACTCAACGAAATTTACGGTTTAACAAAGATTTCGAACACCACAGATTGAGAAGCATTTACCAGACTCGTCGATTACTCGACTACTCGAAATGTTCGTCAAATACATCGAAGTGACCAACCACCTCTCGAATAATGATAATTGGTTGTATGCGGGGTTGAACCTGCGATCATGCAAACGATAGTTGCGTGTACTGGAAATATGAAGTGCATTCTCATTCGACGGTGGAAAATTCAACGAATTTGTGATTTCAAAAGAGCTACAGTATCGAGTCGAAAACGACATATTGCTACTTTCTGCTGAAAAATCTAATTTTTAGAAAAAGTTTGGTTTTGATGTAGCTGGAAAACGAGTTAAAAATGCTTACTTACGTTACCATAATTTTATATTTTTTACATCTTTATGCTGGTGTGTACAATTATTAAATCTGTGACGTGCAAAAACTCCAATGGGTATGATGGCCGTGAAATATAATACAATGTTTGGTCCAGTGAAATGTTTCTATTGCTTTGAGTATAGAATTGCTAAGACGCTTAAATAAGTATTTTATTTTGGAGATAAATTATATTTTTGTAAAATTGTTTGTCTCTTCTATAAAATTGAAAATTTTCTGTCAAGCAGTTATATTAGATGTAGTTCCTACAGAGAAACGCCTTCTATCTATCCTCCTATCTATATTTTCTTATGGTCCAAGAGCACATCTATTTCGGGGAAAATTAGGACATAAATTTTGGTTTGGGTCAAGAATGAAACTTACTGAAAATGAACGATATCAAATTCATATTCTAATACATCCTCATACAAATATGTCGCCATTTAATCGAAATTTACCATAATTATGACTGGGTCACATAACAGCCTTATTCATAGCAGTTTGTATGGGCTCGAATTTTTATATATCTCTTATACGAACGGATTTTAATGAAATTTATATTAATACACTTGATGTAGCTCCGTCAGAGAAGAACCTTATTAAAAATATACCATATTTTGATATTGGTCTTGCACAACTGGACTTGAAAAGCTTGGCTTTATCGCTTTGGAAACCGCATTTTCTTTTAAATTTGATTTAGCACATATGAATTGGTTGGACTGACAGCGTATCTTACTGAAAATGAACGTTATTTGTCTAACTATGTTATGTTATAACCTTTCATTAAAACGGGACTTTTAGTGCTAGTTTTCAGCTTTTACAGGCGTCACCTTTTAATTGACTTGTTCACATTTTGTCCTTAAACCAAATAACATTTCAAGCCAGGATTTCTGTTAATGAGATAATCAAATGTGTAGGTTTTACAGAAGTCTCGCTGTGAAAGCTTTACCCATGGTGCGCCACCACACAGGTGCTGTTTTCTAATCATATGCTTTTCTTTCTTGGTTATGTGTTCTTTCTTTCTTCTAGCGACAGCAAGCGCCCCTTTGGGGTACTCACACTAATCCCGAAGAATTAGCTAGACTACCAGAGATTGGAAGTAGGTCCCTTGGAAAAACTTCCTCAGGTCCCATTCCCTCACTCGGCCAAAGTACCTTTGTAGCCACTTGGTATGAAGTGAGCTACCTCCCGGGTAGGAGTTGAGGCATCTAGGAAGACCTCGGACAGACATGAACAGTGTTTTCTAAGCTAATGCCTTCCTTCACCAACGCAACTTGAAGCAACGCAAAAGCACTGAAAACACTTGCTCGGGCAATCACAGCCAGCACGATGCTCCCACTAGGGGTCCAACACCATTGACCAGGAAGGAACAAAGTTCCTTGGGCCCCTGGTCAGCAGTGCTATCAGAAGAGAAGAACCCTCTGGTCTGGGTTTCGCAGACAAGCTACTCCAGTTTTGATTTATCATATCTCGCATGGAACTGGTAATCCATAATCTATGGCATAGATTTTCAATGTCCGAGGAGAGAATATCAACACAACAAAGCACACCATGCTCCAATCATAGTTCATTAACCAGATCTCTCTGGTCGTACAACTATATTAACGGAAAAGATAAATCTTCTGATACCTCCCGACGGCTTGTCTATAACCGCACCTGTTGCCAGGATGTGTCCTGTTTAACTATGACTCTCCCCTTTACTTGGTTTTCGAAAAACGAGTTCCAAGATCAGTTTGATGTCATATTATAGGTGAATCCCAAGACATAATCCACTTGAAGTTACCTTCTAATATGGGATATTCTTGCATTAGGCTTACTTTGGTAATTAATTGTACGATTTGTGCAGTTCTGTAGATACTGATTCCTGAGCTACTTTCCAGCATTGCTAATATGCAGAGATCATTTCACAAATTTCATCCGAAAATTTTCAACATCCCTGCCTTTATTACTCTCAACCTTTTGCACGACTATTTTTGTTCAAAAATTCCTTTGACTTATTCCTATTCTTGCAATCTTCCTATTTAACACGTGAGCCACATTAAGAAAAATGTTTGTAATTTATTATTTTGTTTTTGTAAAATCCTATAAATCATAAGCAGATGGAGTATATCAAAACAGAAACAGACACGTTGGGAAATAGCTGACAGACATCAAAGTCAATTATACCAATTTCTAACACGATTTTATTTTACAACGCAGGATGCCGATGTGATATATTAGATTTACTTTCCACAAGCGGCTATCAATAATGTTTAATTGCTTCATATCCTTGTGCGCAGAACCATATAGACGCCTTTTTGTATCACGACTGCGGCTCCTTACAGCTCATACCCATACTTTAAACCAAATTAGTGCTCAACTAGTTATCATTATGATACCTATGCGAATGAACACTCTGAATGCGGTGTCTTCCTTTTTGGCCACATCAAAGGATTACTTTCACAAAAATTGTGTAATGTGCCGCTCGTTGGCGGCATTCCACTGCTTTAACTAATAACATATCCTCTTTTTATGGCATAAGCCGCCGTTATCCTTTTTTTTCAAAGGATATTGGCTTACTTTAATGATTTCTTATCTTCAAATTCGTTACGGCTTTTAGCATGTGTATATATTGATTTTACTAATATGATTCCAATTTAGATAATTTGAAGTAAAAAAAAATATCAACATCATTGCGATTAGTTATGCTCATGGGAATTCTTTTCAGAAGGCTAATTACTGAGGGCGAGTTCGAGTACTGAACAAATTTTGAAATTAATGAAATGCGTTTTACAGAAATGTAGGTTAATGCAAAAGAGAAGAGCATGTTTTCGAATTATTATTATTTATTGAATTAACTTGGGGTCTTAAATATAATGCTTTCCTCTTACATATAAAAAGTAGTATCCTTTATTATTGACCTGAAGACTGTATGAATTAGTAGAAATTATTCTAAATTACATCCTTTGTGGTTACAAATTGGTTTGTTGGCAGGAATAGTCTGTGGAAACAACTTATTTTCTGTTATGTGAAAGCAATATTTATTGAGTAAAATTACAAGTAAAAGGTTTGAAATTGTAATAGTTTTTGGAAACGGGGACAACAATATGCTTAGCCTTCTGTTGAGACTTTTTAACTTTCTCTTTTATTATATGATTTAATAATCTGGTTTATTGTAAATTTGGTTGAATTAATGAAATTAATGGAAATTGTTTCAAATTGCATGATTTCTGTATCAAATCTGGTTTAACATAAATTTAGTTGAATTAGTGAAATTAATGGAAATTATTTTAAATTGCGCGATTTCTATATCAAAACAACGTACCTTCCTTAACACTTTCGGAACTTTGTGACACGAATCTCATGAATTCCTTTAGCTTTGAGAACTACTTACAAGTGTTACAGCCCAAATTTCTCGTTTAACTAACAACATTCCACTAAAAGCTATTTAGCGATAAATTTTCCTTTAAAAGTTGTTTAGTTAAAAATTCCTCTGTTGATTATCCAAAAACTTTTATGTAAAATTCGAATTTACAGAATTTTACAGAAAAGATTTTGCATAAACTACAACGATCTTAGTTTTTTTGTTGTTTATCCAAAAATTTGTCTACAAATTTAATTAAACGTTCTTAGCTAAACGAATCTAACAGAAAAGTTTTAGGATGAACAACAAGAAATCTAAGAACGTTCTTGTTTATTCAAACTTAATGAAATTAATGGAAATTGTTCCCAATTGGATGATTCCCATATCAAATCTGGTTTAACATAAATTTGGTTGAATTAATGAAATTAATGAAAATTGTTTCAAATTGCATGATTTCTATATCTCACGTGACCGAATCTCATAAATTCCTTTAACATTGGGAACTTACTACAAATGTTACAGTCAACATTTTTTGTTTATTTAACAAAATTTCAGTAAAAGCTATTTAGCGATAAATTTTGTTAAAAAATTCTTCTGTTGATTATCCAAAAACTTTTATGTAAAATTCGTTTAGCTAATTAAACGTTCTTAGCTGAACGAAGTTTTGGATAAACAACGTTCTTATTTTTCTTGTTGTTTATCCAAAAACTTGTCGGCAAGATTAATTAAACGTTCTTAGCTAAACGAATTTTACAGAAAAGTTTTTGGATAAACAACAAGAAAACTGAGAACGTTTATTCAAAAACTTTTCTGTAAAATTTGTTTAGCTAAGAACATTTAATTAGCTAAACGAATTTTGAAGAAAAGTTTTTAAATTCGTTCACCTAAGAATGTTTAATTAGCTAAATGAATTTTACAGAAAAGTTTTTGGATAAACAACAGGAAAACTCGTTTACGGCAAAAAATTTTTCTCTAAAACTTTTTAACCAACTTTTAAAAATAAATATTGTTCAGCCAACGAATTTCTTGTGAAAGGTATTTAAACATTATTTCTCCTTTAAACCAACAACTTTTCTACAACACGTGGCCAATCCTCCATAAAAGTTGTTTAGACGACAACTTTTTATACATTTTTTTGATCATCAACTTTCCTATAATAGTTGTTCAGCCAGTATCTTGTGAATAAACTTATTTAATCAGCAAAATTTTGTTAAACATTTTTAAACCAACAACTTTTCTCTAAAAATTATTCAGCCTATATAATTTTTTATCCAAAACTTTGCTTTGAAAGCTTTCTATACGTCAATATCTTTATTGCTGTGTTAACCGCCAACATTTCTATGAAAAATATTCAACATGTTTTTCTATTGAGGCTGTCTAACGTTTCCTACGAAAATCTAACTTACAAACGTTTTTTTTATTTTTGTCAGAAGTTGGTTTACGAAAAAACTACTGTAAAAAATTGTTTTACCTACAAATTTTCTATAAAAAGTTGATCTACCTAAAACTTTTCTAAAATAAATGGATGGTCAATCAATTTTCTTTGAAAAGTTAGTTTTACAAATTTTTTAGAAATTCTTTGGTCAGTCATTTGGTTTACATTATATCTTGTTACTAAACTCATTAGTCCCGTTTTTAGTTAGATGGTGCTCATAATCACAAACTGTATTGTAAATCCATTAGTGAGTTTCCGTTTCCTGATAAAAACTGATATTCCTAATACTTTTGAGTTGACCATTACAGAAGTGTTTGGTACTTTCTGTTAATTTGTCCGGTCTTAAACATATATTTTCTCCGTCTGGGATGCTTTCATATGTCTAATTTTTTTTTACTCTTTATTAGTTAGCATAACGAAAGGATGCTGTTGAAACGTTTTTAAATAACCAGCAAGACCAATAATTATCTTAATTAGGAAACCATTAGGTGGCTCTTTAAAAGGTTTGACTAATTAAATGCCATCAAGATAAACCGGAAACAAAAATAGGATATTTTGCCAAAATAAATAATTTGATTGAATGCTTGAGGACACTCAAAGGACACACTATCAATGTAATGATAAGAAGATAAAGTAATTTACACCAGCCCATTTAACAAGTAAATGCCATTAGAATGAATTTGGAAAACATATTTTGTACATCCTTAAATACGTAATAAGTGGCATGTCCAGGATGAGTGTCCAGGATATGAATATCTTTGAAAAGAGGAACAAAGAAAAAAACAAAAACAAAATATGTAATACAAAAGGATGTATCCATGAATATTAAAACGATATTTTAATAATATATAATCATTAAAATTCAATTGCTTTTCATTGCACTCTTGTGAGTACTGTAACAGGAGGTGAAACTCGAGTGCTTATAAATTACGTTATAATAATTTTTAAAACTTTATACAATTTGTAAGTCTCCTGAGAATCAACAGACATTGCAGCATATTTTGGAATACTTTAAGTACTTTGACTATTTGGTGCCATTTGACAGTCTACATTCATTATTTTTCGCATGTAATGCCTTAATTAGGATCGTACATATAAGAGATAAAATTCTTATATACTCGTAGCTGTTAATGTTATCCTATACAAAAGTTGAATTTATTTTCGAATTACCAAAGGTGTTAATGTAGTCAAAGCTAAAGAATTCCTAACTAAAATAATTTGTTTTGAAAAGTATTAAAAGCCATAGGACAGGATGTGGCATATGTGCCCATGTAATGCAATTTTAATACTAAAAAACTTGGTTATGATAAAAGATGTATACGGTAACATTTTCCTTGTAAAATATTATTGTTTCCATAGCGGTTACTTTTATCGGTATAACAAGCAACATCAATAGATGGCGCCAGCTGTAAGTGCTAGTCGATCCTGCCATAACCTAAACGTAAGACAATCTTAGGCATATGGTAAACATACCGCCTCGACACAATAGTGATTTTCTTTTGATGTCATATACTTTTGGTTGTGTGAATATATATGATTTTGTGCCAAATAATCGTCATATGCGGGAAGTATTGATTTTCTTCTTTCAACCGAAGAAAACGGCGGGTGAAGCTCATGGAGAGCTTCAAAACGTTTACCGAAATGCTGCATTAAGTGAAACAACGTGTAGAGATTGATTCCGTTGCTTTAAAATGGTAATTTTGATGTTGACGACCGTTCGCTTGAAGGAAAACCAAAAACCTTCGCAGACACTGAATTGAAGGCATTTCTTGATGGTGATCTGTGTCAAACGCAGATAGAACATGCTTCAGTATTAGTTGTTGCCCGCCAAGTCATTCCTAAGCGATTGTTTGCGTTGGGAATGATTCAAAACCAAGAAACTTGGGTTCCTTTTGAGTTCAAGCCAAGGGACGTTGAGCATCGTTTTTTCGCCTGTGATCAATTGCTTCAGCGACAAAAAAGGATGGGGTTTCTTCATCGCATTGTAATGGGTAAAAAATGGATTCATTTTCCAATATTCACTCTGTATTTGGTGGGACCAGGTCGGTGTTATTTATTACGAGCTGTTAAGACCGAGCAAAACCATCACTGGGAATCAGTATCGACTTCAATTAATGTGATTGAGCTGAGCTCAGCGCGGAGAGACACGATAAAGTGTTTCTTTAGCATGACAACGCTCGGCCTGACGTGGCCAAGCCCGTTGAAACCTACCTGGAAACGCTGAAATGGGAAGTCTTTCCCCGTCCGCGATATTCTCCCGATATTGGGCCGATCGATTACCACTTGTTCCATTCGATGACACTCGGTCTGGCTGATCAGCAGTTCCACTCATATGACGACATCCAGGAATGGTTAGATTCGTGGATAACCTCAAAAGATTAAGAGTTTACTGTTGTAGCAATCAACAAATTTCCCCGAATATAATAAATTTGAAATACTTTGTATCACATATATTGTCTTACGTATCCCCTTACAACTATAACTAAAACGATTACAACTTCTACAAATAGTTCTTTTTTAAGTGTGAAAAATTTGGGTGTTCCAGCGAATGAAATTAAGTTGATATGCGTAAATTTCTTCAAAACCACATTTCCTTTTCAACGTTTAGTTTTAAAAAATTTGTTTCCTATTACTTGACGCATTCAACACATTCTAAGAATTTTATAATAAACCAATATATGACAATTAAACACATGAAATTGGAACAAATAAGATTTTCAAATTACACAAATTTCAAGAATTACAACTGCATTCCGGAAAATTCTTCAACATAAATCTAAAGAGTAGCACGAAAAAAGGATATGTATGAATTGCAATCGGTTAAACTGGACGGTTTGTTAATAACCCCAAAAGCGGTAAAGTGTAATGTAAATGCTATCAATTTACAGGAGGATCTCTAAGGAAAAGGACGAAAGACATATGAATTGATTATGAATCGTATATGTACTCACACGGGTTGTTTTAGGCATTTGTTTTCAAGTGTTGAAAGATGTCTTATGTGGCAATAGGGGGAATGCTATGGCATGACAGAAAAACTAATTGGTAAACGAAATTCGCTATAACAGTACAGATATTTTGGTTGGCATGAACTTTAAAGACTTTACGAGGCTTTCATACTAAGGTCAAAATTTATATTGGAACTTAAAGCTAGGTAATGAGAGAAAGCTTGATAAATAAATTTCTTCTTCTTCTTATATGGCGACTGGAATAGATAGCCTTATCTATTATACGCCGCCCATAGAAAATAATTTCAAGCGCTTCGATCTTCTGCGCTTCTTTTCCAATTCGTCACACCAAGCTTCGGTAATATTTCAAAAACCTGGTCCTTCCAACGGAGATAAATAAATTTGTATAAATTAAAAACAAGTGATTCAAACTATGTCATCACGAATCGAAATCACATCCATAGATAGGTGAGCGGTTTAGGAAATAAACGTATTTATAGTTTGTTCCTTGAATTTTCGATTGCTTGGAAAGTTTTTATACCAAAGTCAAGTTATTCCTTTTTCCGATCAAACACTTAGTTTGGGAAATTTAAACGCTTAAAGCCTCGTTTGAGAATTTCAAAAATGTTCAATTTTCTCTTATTGAGATCACTGTAACACAGTTTAAAATCAAGGTCCTTTCCGTGAACAGGGGAAGAATATTGTTTTGGGACGTAAAGGCATTTAAGATTTTCTTCATGAGTTTCGATGATTTTCGAAGGTTTTTGCATTGAAACCATTTTTTTCTGAATTAATGTTTAGAAAGATAATCGCACTTCAAGTTTCGTCCATGAATTTCAAACACTTTTAAAGGTTTTTATATTGAGATAAACGCATCTGGGATTTCTTCCACGAATTTCGGCATTTTTGGAACATCAGCGATTCAGAATCAACATCCTTTTTATTCTTATTAGCTTAGTTTGGGGATAAACGCGAAAGAACGTGTTAAACTAAACGTACTTATGTTTCCTTCCACGAATTTCTCCAGTCTTCTAAGTTTTTCATATCAAAGTCAAGTAATTCCCAGTCAACGTCCTTTTGCGATTCAGACAATAAGTTTTGAAGATAATCTCTTTTAAAGTTTCTACATGAATTTCATTCACTTTAGTGGATGTTATTACTTTTGCGATTAGACGTCTTTTTTTACAATCAAGAACTTAGTTTAGGAGAGAAGCATAATTTAAATTCTAGAAATTTTTTAAAAATTTCGTCCAAGAACTGATATGAATTCCTGCCACTCTTGAGAATTTCCCTACTAAGCCAAGTGATCCGTTTCGTTATTATTTGCTTAGTTTATGAGCAATTTATATTTTTAATTAAATATTTAATATCTTATCTTTGATTAAACGTTTAGTGTAGGAGATAAACATAATTTAAGTTCCATTCGCGAATTTTTGACAAATTTCATGCAAAAACTGGCATGAATTTCGGCAACTTTTAAGATGCAGGTGATGCAAATCCAAATTCCGTTTCGTTATTATAAGCTTAGTTCATATTTTAGGCAATTTTAATCTTTTATTAAATATTTAATGTCTAAGCTTTGATTAAACGTTTAGTTTAGGAGATAACCATATTTTAAGTTTCCTCAATGAATTTCGTTAGTTTCCAAAGGTTGACGTTCGCCAAGTCTATCATTTTGTTACGATCACCCTTCATAGCCCTACTGCTGGTGATGACGACCAAGATTATCAATACTCCTTTTCATAAAAAAGGCAACATATTGAACATATCGTGTCACTTGAGGAAAGAAGGCGTAACCTTCAGAAAAAAAAATCTCGTAAAAATTCACTTAAACTTGTTTTGTCTACGCATGAACTGATAACACATCATCTCTTTAACCAAATTTCTCCACTTTTACTTTAACAATATCAAATTTCACTGAAGTGAAATGAACTCTCCCCTTCTTAAATGCATTCGAAACACTTGTCCCTGTGCCACAGCCAAGGAGGAATGGGAAAATGTTAATTTTTCCTAAATCAAAAGACCTCATATGAAGATTTCGTGTATAAAAGTGACACAAGTAATTTGATCTGCTGCCATGCCAGGGTGTCTAAAGACACAAATGTGATGAAGCAGACATGGAAAAGCTGTCTAAATGGATGACTGCAACGGAGTTCCATTTATAATTGTTGATATATTTTGTTAGTTACGATGATGGGCATGTAGAGTAGTTGCAGTATTTGTTGTTATCTGCATATCACAATCAGCTGCTTTAAATACTCAGATATTGGATGATGTGCCCACCATCGAAATGCTCTGGTTTCTTGTCTATCCCTCGATGTTATTGGTTTGTTGTCTGGGGTGTCGTTGGTATCATCCATAATCGGGTGCTGAATTTTATGCTTCAAGTGCGATTGCCTTGTTATTTTTCCAATTCCCTGCGTTCTTATTGATGCTTAAATCAACAAATATTCATTTAAATGGTGTTGCATGTAGCATTTAGATGTGCGTGTCATACATGTTGTCTACTTTTTGCTGCCACGGTGCGTGTTTTGTGGGAGGTTAACATGTGGCATTGATTTGTATTCAATTTTTTCCCCTTTTTCATGTTCTAATGACAAACAAATATTAATGAATTGTCGAGTTTTCCTTCTCATGGAGTAAATTACTTAAAGTAAAAAATCTTGTTTAATTTAGAAAGACAGATAATGAGTTGGAGTTGGAGTTTTTCAAATAATTTATATGCTAATTAAGTGTGGCGATAAATCAAATATGAAGAGATTTTCTTTCTTTAACTTGGCGCATTTTATAGTAGGGTCCAGTTGCATTTAAAAACAACATCTATTTGTAGTTAAAAATATGAGATGTGTGTAAAGTTATCAATATATTATTTTATTGATGAGACGAAATAGAAAATTTGAATAACACAAGCAAAAGAAATTTTTCCCCTTCGTTTCTTCCCATTCTTCTATTCTATTTTTTTAATATATTAATATATTAATTTAATTAAATTGTTGAAAAATTTTTTGGAATTCGTAAAAATCGTGAAATATGTTTTGAGGGGTAGTAATTAGTATGTGCGAAAATAAATGAACCTAACTGGATGTATTGAAGTTTATTTTAAGGCTACATTTAAGAGGATTTTCGACTCAAAATGCAAGTGGTCGGGTTTTTTGTGCCGATGTATGGATTTTTGGTTTTGGCATTCCAATATACAACATGTTGCCACTGTATTTCAGAAATATTGGGCTTTGGTTCCATTATGGAATAGTCTGTGACTTTATCTACATTTTTCCCTCCACTCAAACTTGCGATGCATTCTCTCAAAAATTATTTCGGAATCAATAAAATACAAAATATTTGTTAATCATTTCAATTTATTGTATCACTTTCAAAATGAGCCCTTTCCAAAATAACAAATGTATGTTAATGAATAATCTAATCATTGAAACATTTTTGAAACACATTTTTTAATTTAAGTTTTGGAAAGAGAAAAAAGTCAGACGGAGCCATATCAATTTTCGTTCCACAAATTTGGAATTTTGGGTAAAATTTCTTCTCTGAACGTGTAGATTACATTATTTATGTATAATCTGCTCTTCTGGCAAAAATTCCGCTTACTGACAACAATTTTGATCATCTCTGATTTTGATCGTCAGTTTACTTCAAACGACGAATTTAACTTACAGAAAAAACTTAAATTTTCAGAAAATCAGTGGGAGGTAAATCGTGTGGGAGGTAATAAATGGTTTTGGTCGATATAGACCAATTATAATCTCCATCTACGACCGTGCAAAGTTAGGCTGCGTCGAGCAGCTAACTAACCCAGCAGACAGACATGGATCAATCGACTTAAAATGTAACAAAATATATTATGTCAAAAGACAGGTTATACTTTAAACACTTCCTTCTGAGTGTCACATTTTTATAAATTTATAAATATCACCATTTGGCCTAGAAGCAATGGGTCTTCCGTCGGGGCATTTCAGAAAGGCCCGGTACGGATGGCAGAATTCAGCGGATTCCACCTTCTCATTTTTTTTCCTTCAGATTCTAACTCTTACTTCAACTATTTGTATTCCCAATCTTGAAGAAATTGTTGCAAGGAAAGATATTTCCACCAGAAAACATCTACAGAAAGAACAACATTGGTAAAAATATGTGCAGTAGGAAAGAGCTTATCGTCAGAAAGAAAAATCAATTTATCAATTAAAAATATGGTCCACCTTTTTCTTCAATGAACCTGCCCTTGTATCGATAATTCCAGCGCTGCGCTGAATTTTGAATTCGGTGAGGGCATCGTCCTCGTCTTCCTTCGGGTATTTGTATACGTCGGAACTATGCACCACTTTTTTTCTTTGATGATGACTGTAGCAACTTCGCTGGAATTGCGAAAGAAAGTGTCTTAATTTCTTTTCTACTGCCTTTAGAACCGTCTTTCAACATCTTAGTAGACGTCACAGTTTTTCTGAAATGGACGTTTTTGTCCTGCAAATCGCATCTCCTGAATTATCGTAATGTTAGTTTTATACTTGTTGAGAACTTCCTCCAAGTATGTAGACGCGTCTTCTCCGGAATATTCCCTAAATTAAGGTCTAGTGTATGCGTGAATCGTTATCATCTGAGGTGTTCAATTCTTTTATTTTTATTTGCATAGGGTGGCGCATAAGTAACGTTAAGATTTGATCAGTGAATACAATTTTGTTTAAGTCTTTTTTTTTCGTATCTTCACAGAATTAACTAAACAATACTTGGGAAATTTATGATGAAAACGCTCAGCACAGAACGAAGAACCAAAGTTGTTCAATTTTACTTTGAAAGTCAGCATTCGATTATTCAGATCATATCGAAATTTGTTTCATGTTCGAAATGCTCCTAGCGCTCCAACAATTTACCGATTGGTTCAGCGTTTTGGGCAATAAGAGGCTGTCAGAGATTTTCCGCGTACTGGAAAACCTCGTGCAGTTCGAAATGAAGTGACCATTGCTTAAGTGCAAGCAAGTATTGAGGAAAACCCCGAAACTTCCACCAGGCGACGTTCTCAGCAGTTAGAGATGTCAAGGCGCTCGTTGTAAAGAATTTTACATCTTTTCTCATATAAGATGCAATTGATTCACGAGTTAAAACAAAATGAAGCACAAGAACGCATTCAACATATAGTCGCCGTTAACGTTACTTATGCGCCACCCTTTATTTTCATTATCAATATATATGTATAACATCAATACATAACACAACCACAAGGAGTTGTGGATTCGCTCGAGACTCTAGTTCCAAGCTGCTTTACATGATACCTGACGCGATATGACAAATAGTGCTAATTCTACTACAAAATTAACAAAGAATTTGTAATACTTAATACATTTTTACTCATTACAGGCAGAATGCAAAATGTTTTCATATCAGCGTTCTCATATCATATTTTCATACATTGCTAGACAATTCACTGCCGAATTTAGGTGGAGAAATCAAGATCTCTCATTATCGAAAACACGTTTTAGGCCATATGGCATCAAATACGTTTCAAATGAATGGGTATTTACATTCCCTTTATGAGAATTTCTCACCGTAATCATTTTCAATTTAACGATTTATCCTGGCAAAAACAACACCCCAATTCTAGCCAATTTCTTAGCCAGAAATGATGATTTGTTTTTATTGCAGCACTTGGTACTATTCCTGCCCCCTAGTTTTGGCCAAAACATTTTTACGGTTTCCCATAAAACAATAATTAATTGACTAAGCAAAAATTGTATTTTATTGGAGCAAAATATTTGAAAGGATTTCAAAAACATTTTGTTATAATTTCAAGTGAATTTCTTGTTTTTCCATCTTAAAAGAGGGCATTGCAGACACCACCTCCTTAACAAGCCTCACATTTTAAGCATTCTAATAGTGTTAACAATTTACACCATGACTTTCATTAACTATGCCCGAATTTTTTCCCTCTATCAGGGATGGACATTAATTTAATTTGAATTTTTTTCGTTGTAGTCAACGCCTACTAAAAAATTGTAGAAAAAAAAAACTAGAAATATTGAATAAACATAAATCCTTCAAAAAATTAGATTGTATTGAAATGATGCCTTAAAATACATAACCATTGTTAAATGATCCTTCGACGTTGACGATGCTTGGTGATTTGCACACGTGTTTTCAAACAGCAAAAGCCGCCTACGAAAATCTTCATTTCTCTGAAAATCCACACACAAATAGATGACCCCCTGATGTTTTCTGATATGAGTAAGCAAGAAATGGTTTTTTGTCTTTTTTACAATCTTGCTTTGTATCCTTGCTTTACATTTCAGAGAGATAAAGATCTTTATGGTGTACCCAAAAATCTTTTATGTATTCACTTTTTTCTGGTCTCGTTGGTTTACCCACAAAATGGTTACCCAACTTAGGGTTACAATCTGAAGGAGACAAACCGAAGGAATAAGATTAGCTCTGTGTTGAAACATTTTTTTAGGGGATGATTTGATTAATTCTTAAATTTATAGTTGCTTCTAGGGTTGGATGAACTCAAACTCTTGTTGAATTTTAAATGAAATGTTGCACAATAAAAATTTGTTTAATTTATATCTTGTTATCACGTGTGTTATTGGTAACATAACAAATACAAATCCTTATGTAAATATAAAAAGACTGAAACAAACCGATATCTTCCTTTAAAAATCCTAAATGTAAATTTCTCTAAAATTTACTGACTATTAGATTAAATCGGTAATTTATGTAATATCCTTAAGAAAAAAGAGACTGTTTCTTTTGGATTCGTTACTCAACAACAATATTTTGATAGCAAAAGACTAAGAGACATACTGGTTTCAAGTCCATATCATAAAATTGGGGAGGTTAGTGACTTTGTTTATGACTGCGAAAGCAGTGGTGTGTTTGTAAACTAAAGACTTAAGGCACGAACGTGATGTGGGTCAACGTAATGATATGCAGCGGCGATAAGGCAATTGGACAAAAACGAATAACAGTTTCTGTTTTTCAATGTTTCGTCATTGTATGTAAGTAAATTGCATATTAAACCAGAAATTACGAAGCAGACTCAAATCAGATTGTAAATATAGTTCAAAAATTATATTATATAAGCTCGATTTTTTCACAACTTTAAATAATTTTTGTTCATTGCTGTGAATAAAAATGTAGTTTATTTTAAAATTTTATAACATTTTTTGCCGGTGAAATACTACTACATATATGCTGAATTTACAATAAACTGGTTGGATTTATTTTTAATAACATCTATATATATATATAAAAATCAATTGCTGTGCGTTAGTCTCGTTAAAGCTCGAGAACGGTTGGACCGATTTGGCTCATTTTGGTCTTAAATTATTGGTAGAGTATTCCGGAAGGTTTAAAAGGTTTTGTTTGAAGTGATAGATGGCGTTGGAGATGAGATTTTTGCAATTAATTTTTTTTACCACATTAACATTTTGAAGGCAAAACAACGTTTGCCGGGTCAGCTAGTTTTCGAATAAGAACATAATCATACGAAAATTTACAATACACTTCCCTTCTAAGAACAGTTTGATTACTATGTATACATGGTATTTTCCTGCGGAAGTATTGGTTTGCTGTGTAAATCAATGCATTGATCAATCATTAATGCTTGATTAAATTTTCTTCCTTATATTATTTTAAAATTTTATACGGGTGGCGTGTTAAATTTTGTTGTGTTTATGCTGAATTGAGTTTAAAAATTATTCGATTTTTTAAGAATAACATAACTATTTAGAATTAAATCTTGTAGAACTATATGATAAACTACTCGCTTTAAGACACTTGAACATTCAATTTATATATATGGGCTTTATAATTGACTGGTCTATTGAATAGTTACGTTTCGGTGATAGATTTTGTCCAAAAAGAATTGTTTGTTAATAAGGGCCTTCCGAAGGAATTGTCAAAACTCTTTTGTTGCTAAAATGGCATAATTGTCCTCTATAATGGCGCAGAACTTGACCGCAATCTGTAATTTAATTTGTTTGCTGTACTCCATTTCGTTAGTTCATTTCAAGCATGTTTTACGATCTTTACAATGGACAAAAATATCGCAAAAAGTATGTCTCATATTTTGTATCGAAAATGGAATTTAATGTCCCGAATCGCGAAGATGCTACAGAATCGGCTTATCAGAAACATGTTCATGTGAGTGGAACAGGATAAGATGTGGAGAAAGATTTGCTTCGCTCTTGCCGGTTATGAATTCCTTCAACTGAAGTTAACGTCAATAAAGAGAAGGAAACGCTGCTTGAATATTGTTATTTAAGTTTGAGAGAGATGACCTCTTAAAATTCTGTGTATTACGAATTAATTCACATCATTCCTCACAATTTATTTGGTATAAAATATATTGCCGCTCGAATAGTTCCGAAGGTTTGAATTTTATTTATAAACTTAATTGCGGGAAGATCGCTGAAGACATGCTGGAACTAGTCAGTTCGAATCTCACATTCATTAAAGTTATTTTAGATGGAAATAAGATATGGGTTTACTAGTTTGACATATAAATCAGTTAACAAGCACCAGAATGGCGTCCACCAACTGACCCAAAATCGAAAAAAAGCACTTCAAAGTTGAGCAAAAGTCGTGGTAATGTTGATTATTGTGATGTTATGCAGTCAGAATTTTTGTCAGAAAATCTGATGGTAAATAAGAAATATTATCTGGGCGTTATGTGGCGTTTAAGGGAGCAAATTCGTCGAAAAAGGCTAGTTTTGTGCTAAGAAACCATCTCACAACGCTGTCACTGTGATTGATTTTTTGGCCAAAAGTTAACAAATACCATCGAGCAACAATCGTATTCATTTGATACGGTTTTGGCTGACTTTTTCACTTTGTAAAATCCGAAATACTAACCCGAGGCACGTATTCTTAGTCAATAGAAGACCTAAATATATCGTTGATTTATATATTCACTATTATTTTCGGCATTTTAGACACTCAAAATCTTTCAACGGCTGGTTATTTGACAATTTTAATTACATTTATTTTCGACAGTACATATCTGCATATCTAATGTACAATTCTTATCTATATTCTAAATTCTAATGTTTGTTTAGTTGACGAAAAGTAATTGGAAACATTAATGAACATCAAATACATCCTCCGCTGTCATAATATCTTTCACTTTTGAAATATCTTTCGAAAAATAGTATTTTTGAGGTTTCGCACAAAGAGGCTATGTATTTTTTAGAAAAATGGTTGCTATCAGCAGTAACCAATTGCTTATCTTTGTAGTTAAAGAATGTCTCACCGTAAAATGTCTTCCAATTATCAATTATTACAGGTTTATCCATGCAAAATATTATCGGCCAGTTTGCGGTCACAAGATCTATGTGACTTTCTCATTAAATTGTAGATTTAATAAGTTCAGGATAAGGACAAGTCTCATTCTGCTTCAGCTACATATTGCTTATGTCGATATAAACTTTATTGCTACACCTGGCCCTTTCTCTGATGTCTGTCTTTCTATTTAAGTAATTATTTGAGTCTTTCCATTATGCTTTAAAATATATCCTTACAGACCAGTCTAATTTAAAAATGAGCCATGCTTATGATTTCACTAAATTTATTAAAAGGAAATGCAAAATTTAAATTGAAATTTGGAGACCCAAATTTGGAGACCCAAATTTCAACAAATATTATTACCACTCCAGGGCGAGATTGCTTCAACAATGCACAATTTTACGTCATTGAACACAATTTTCTTAAAAGACGAAATATCACAGTAGCACCTATAACAACCTGGGTCAGTTTTACTATAGGCTTGCCCTACAACCGCATATCCTTGTATCAGCTGCTAGGCTTTCTAATTTCCACTTAGCCATAAAGCATTCCCCAATTTGAACTCAATTAATTCGTATTAAAATTAATTACCACCTCGAAAGGAAACCAAACACTCGCCCATTTGTTCAGAAAAAAAACACAATAATTGTCAGACTATGGTTAATCTGAAACATATGTGACCCAAAGTGATAAGAAAAACACTTAAATTCAGCAGACAAAACCGTATGAAAAACATGTACACCACATTTATCAGTGCAACACTTGACAATGTTTGGTATGCCATATTCCAAAGTGGAAACATATGAAGTAAAGAAAACTCACCCACTTTTATTATAGTTATGCATGCATGAATTAGAACCGATTAGAGAGGTTCGATTGTGAGCACTATTGGGAAATTATATTCTTCTCCGTGTGGGGAAGCAAGAATGCCTTATTCGAGTATATCCTACTGCTTTGATGAGAGACACCAAAGGAACAGATAGTCTTGCAAATGGGCGAGATATTTGAAACTATTGTGAAATATACTGAGTATAATGAATGATCAAGAGGAGGTTTCAAAAGGGAACTGTTATTTTGTGGGTGTAAAATTCCGCTAGAAGATTATTGGTCTAATGGAGTAAAGGGAATGAAATAAACTAAAATTATGAAGCGTTGAAAAAACATATCATGAAGTCGCCAACAAATTGCAAATTGCAACGTAGGCAATTTTTAACAAGAGTATAAGAGGAATTCGAATGTACATTTCCATATGTACGATATCCTTTGGTCATGGTTTTCCATTTTTAATTGCAGCATTTGTGATTACAGTATATGTAATATAATTATTTTCTTTACTAACGAAATTAATGATAAAGTCCTCTCTCGACAAATCCCTCTCTATGCAAATTCGACTGTACCAGACATTGGTTTTACCTGTCTTGATATATGGCGCAAAATCCTGGGTTACGACGCAAGTGGATGTATCAGTACTGGCAGTTTTCGAAAGGAAAATACTCCGGAAAATATATGGACCTATCATCGTTAACGGAGGGTACCGGAGGGTAAGAAGAACGAAATCAATTATCGGCATTCAAAATGAAGTACAAAATTTATATGTATTTATGAATCAGGTCATCATAAAATAAACTCTATAAACTTTTATATAATAATTTGTAAGACGGCCTTCGATCTACTAGATTAAATTACATAGCTTCTGCTATGAATTTTGTGTAAAGATAACGCGTTTTTACTGTACAATCTGCTACATACGTTTGTTTTTTTTTTTTTTTTTTTTTTTGGAGTTTTACTAAAAGCATGGATGACGCCAAGTTTATCAATTTTCTTTTCTTTACTGGTCAATGAGGTTTACCAAATGTTGTACATTTATATGTCTACGAGTGTATATTTGAAACCAGATAATTATCGTTTTCCCGACCGTATCTATTTATTTGAGTGGAATCGAAATCAGTAGAGAGCGATATGATGAACAATGTTTTTTGATTTGTTTTCCGGTTTCCCAACACGCGAGCAAGCAACGTACAGCTGACTGTGCGAAAGACTGGGAAATTCGAAATCAATCCCCCAGACTTCCAACGACTGGCCTTGCGATTTATTTAATGTCTTCGTAAAAGCCAATCGAATGGGGAACTGAATCCGCTTAAATTGGAATGGAAGATCAGTTGGAATTCTCGGAATTCGTGGAATAAGGACTTCTTCTTCTTTGAATTTGCCCTCGATAATCGTCGCTTGAATCACATTGTTCATCAGTTTCTTGATGGACAACCGCGTACCGTTGCACAATTTCGGATGATTCAGATTCCGCAACATGATTATGATTGATCCTACCTTCAGCTGTAAATTATGCCGTGGTGTTCCTGGCACATCAAGCGAGTTCAAAAATTCCTTCGTCCTCTTCGGCCACGCTGTCAACGGATTTGTACGAATGCAGTTCCCCAGCGATTTGACTTTGAATAATCAAATTCAAGTTATCGACGTCCTTATTCTTCGCTGCTAGTATTGCCCTTTCACTAATCCAATCGAGATTTTTATAATTTTGTGCAATGCCGGGGAACACTTTGGTGATGAGTTCTTCCTTCGACGATGTGAACGATGTGAGGTGGTGATTGTGCAGCGCGAACTTGTGCAATATGGGCACGTCTCCATCCATTTTATTCTGCGCATTCCTCTTGCATTTGATTATCACGGACTTTGTGACTAATTATTGCACTACGTGTACGAAGTCCACGATTTGATCGTCTAATAGGTGGCATTAGTCAAATAACTCTCCCTGAAATGGAATAAAGTTCTTTTTGACTAATCATATTAAAAAGACAATTTTTTTCAAAAAAGAACACAAGTCCAAAAACTTACGAAATGAATGTATCGCAATAAATGCCCGCAATCCTATAAGGTAACCTCACTTTTTACACGCAAACTTATTTTCTGAAAAAATGATCGAATTGATAAACATTGCACTAAATTTCAATTGATCGTACTGCTCGTACCGTTAATGGATGTGATACGCGATATATGAGTATCCGAATTCAGTGTAATAATACGCAAAACTCGAATCAATTGCAGCAAGAAAAATAGCACATTTGTTTAATAGAAAATCACAATGCGAAAAGTGCAACTGTCAAACTGCGCTCAGTTTTAGCATTGAACGCAGCACAGCGTCATCTGTTATTTGTCTCGTTAACTTCTTCACCCAAAATTCACGCAAAACATATTTTATCGCAATAAATTTCGTAATTTTCCGAAATTTTCCGAGCTTCACAACGAATTTTCCACTTTTATATCGCGCAAAATCATCAAATCATGTGATAAAATGCAAAATTTCGTCGAAACAAATTGAAATTTTTCACGCTTTTCCGGAATTTTTTCGTGTTTTCCACTAACAGTTTTCTATTTTGCCATTCGAAAAGACATTCCGGAACAATTGCACACAAAATTCCATACAAAAAATCAATTTTCGATTTTTTCAATTTTCCGACTTTTCCGGAGTGTTTTCCCAAAATTTTCTTTCGTAAAACCCTTCTCCAGGCAATTACGAACAATTGAGAAAAAATTTGAGCCAAATTGGTCTAGGCGTTCTTGAGTTATGCGCTTACCAACACATTTAGCGATTCATTTTTATATTATAGATATAATGCCTAGAAGAAAGGAATTAAAGTGCCAAACACCTTTTGACTAGATGTATTTCATGACCTTTAAAGTCGATTGAGAGTTGCCCGTCTGTTTTGCTGACCAGCAGTCTGGCCGTCTGTTTTGCAGACTAAATGTCTGGCACGATAACTGTCGTAGGTTTTTATGAAACTTTTTAATATTTCGCCTTTCATTTAGGCAGATCGAAGATGGGATTTGTAAATAATCCATGTCGCCTCCAAACATTCTAGTAAATTCCTTGCAAATTGACCGATTTTCCGAATTTCAATTTATTCTCTGTAATTCCGCAATCGTAGACTGTAACAATTTGAATTGTTGCTAATTGTATTGTTTTCTTGCATTCTAGCCAAAATTTAAAATCAATCAACCGGATATCCTGGACACTTCTAGTACTCGTCTCCCACACGAATGACCAAATGTAAGCCATTTATTCTTTATTAAGCTGATTTTAATTTAGCCATATTTAGCATTTGACAAAATAAGATTTCAGAATGCGAATTGAGCACATTACCATATCCTTTCTTTTATACAAATTTCCAAATTTAATCCATATATTCCTAAATTACAGGCTTCTATTCAATTTCAAAAAATACAGAATAATTTCGTACACATCAAGCATTTGGTAAACGTTGTTCTTCGAACGAAATTAGACTGTATTGCCTAGCTCCTTAAGTACCAAACATACAAATTGGCCGTTACATCGGTCCCTCATAATTTCCATGCAGGCGACTTTTGAAGTGATTTATTTACCACGCTCGTTGTTGCGGCTTTCATTATTTTGCACCAATGCAAATGAAGTTCGTTGAGGGCAAATATAAACCACTTCACCTGATTGAAATTTCTGTATTAGTTTTTAAATATAGAAGCATTTCAAACATTTAAATTCATGATTCGTTTCTATCTTCTGTTTCCTATAAACACATTCATTGTAATATTTATTACATTCTGTAAACACATTTTTGAACTCAATTAATTCATATTAAAATTAATTGCCTCCCAAACAAATTCTGAAGTGATGACTGATCAATTTCTCCAACACAAAGGAAGCTGTGCAACATATGTGACAAACAGAAAAACATTAATTACTCATTGAAATCGTGACAACATATGGACTTCATGTACACCCCTTATCCATTAT
This sequence comes from Philornis downsi, assembly GCA_019455685.1. NCBI lineage: Eukaryota > Metazoa > Arthropoda > Insecta > Diptera > Muscidae > Philornis > Philornis downsi. The sequence goes on along the minus strand of JAHXMU010000733.1, from coordinate 1,087,252 downwards.
TATAACACTTGACAATGTGGAGGGAGTTAAATTTAAAAGTGAAATCCGTAAACCACCCACATTTACCATTTATTTTTCTCGGTGGGATGAAACTATTTCAAAGATCCTTTTATTGTCTAGTTGCGATTGGAATGACTCAAATATTTTGAAATGTGTTTAGTACAATCCTTGGGAGGGCCTAACAAAATGTTATTTTTTTGGGAGGCGTAAAGTATCATTAAACTCTAAAGGGGGAGTAGAGACAGTTAAACGTTAAGAAGCGTTAAAATGCAGATGATAGGAAAAGTTCCGGAAATAGTTCGTAAATTTAAATAACAAGGAAACCTTTCTGTAGATCAGCGGATTTAAAAACTTTACACTTCTTTCAGAATATTTGCGTTTAGGTCATGCGGCTAAAATGTATCATGAGAAAAACAGAGAATTTTACGTGAAATATTGCCAATATTAGCAAATTGAGACTAAGAAAAGAGTAGTGAAAAGGCACAAAATTTGCGTTTTTTTTTTTTTTTTTTTTGAATTTTGGATTTATTACAATCTGTCCTTGGACATTCATTAATATCTACATTGGCCTACATACTACTTATGTACTAAAATGTTATTTTTATTCGGGAACACTTCCTTGAGTGTCCCTACTGCTATATTCGTCCTGAGTAGCCAGGTCCTGTGTGGTTCTCCTCCTTAGTCTGGTAAATAATGGTGTTTTGTTCATCGGATTGGACGCCAGCTGATTCAGATGTTGTTGAATACGATTCATGTATCTAGCGGAGTATTTTTGGACTTCTTCCTTAATGAAAGGTGTTATCAATTCTCTATGCAAATGTTGATTCGAGAAGTATCTGGGTGCACCGGTAATGGTTCGCAGTACTTTGGATTGAAAGCGTTGCAATATTTCAAGGTTGGAGTTTGCTGCAGTCCCCCATAACTGGATTCCATATGTCCATACGGGCTTTAAAACGCATTTATAGATTTTTAATTTGGTGTCTAGGGATAATTTGGATTTGCCATTTAAAAGCCAATTTAAGGGTCTTAGTTTGAGTCCCAAGGCCAGTCTTTTTGTAAATATATCAGTGTTCTGTCCAAATAAATGCCTACATACTTTGCTTCGTTTGATTGAGTTATTTCAACAACATCCTCTCCGAAGTGTAAACGTTACCTGAACCGATTTCGTTTCGTTTGCCTTTATTCTCCATTTCTGCAGCCATTTTGTTATGGTATCGAGATGATTTTGCAATTTTCTAGATGCTTGATCCGGGTTGACGTCAGTGGCAAGAACATCTGCATAGCCTGCAAACGTTCCGATAAGAGTCCCTTCTTCTGTGGGTAGTTCCGAAGTGAAAATCAGATATAAGGTAGGACCAATAATGCTGCCCTGAGGTACTCCCGCATGCAATTTAAGCATGTCCGACATGTCTTCGCCGTGTTTAACAAAAAAGGTTCGTTCAGATAAATAAGATTTCAGAAAAATGAAAAAATTCGTGGGTAACATTTTCTTCAATTTGAATAATAAACCTTAATTGATTCAACTGCATATTGAAGTTGACGACCTTTTGTTGTTGTTAGCCTAGAGCTCCAGAGGGTGTTTTTGGCATTGTAGTCGCCACCTGCGACGAAGGTATTACAAAGTGTTTTGAAGAACTCCTTGTACATTTTACAACTGATTTTATGTTTGGGGGGACTACATATATATAGGTATATTGCAGAGATACTTATTCTGCCCTTGCATATGGGTTTGACAAATGATGTTTTATGTTGTTTCTTATAAGTATTCCAGAGTCTCCGTGTGCGTTTCAGATTCCAGAGAGTGTTGTTCAACTTTTCTCAAAAACGACCATCGTAATGTGTCAACGCAACTAAGATGTTTTTGCGAATTTTGGCGATTCTTAGAGTGGAAACTGCTGCATCTTGTTGGAGAGTTCGAAAAAATGGTTGCCTACATTTTATTAAAAAAGTACGGTGAATTGGTCAATAAAACACAACATGTTTACTATTCAATAAAATTTATGGTATTGACTTCAAAATAGGCCCCTTTCGAAACTTATGTCGACGAGTGATCAAAATGATTACAATCGCATTTTCTGGCAAATACTTCAGTTATCGACGAGAATTCTCCTTTGTGTCCTCTATTGTCTGAAACCTTGTGCCTCGATATAGTAATTTGATGTCTGGGAAAAGAAAAAAGTCAGCCGTAGCTGGTTGTTCGTTGCCAACAGTTGAAATGTGGGTCTCAATTTCGTTCACAAAGATAGCCTTGTGAAAATGTGGGTTATCTTAGTGCAAAATCCATGAGTTATGTTTTCTCAAATCTGGCCTATTCCATGAATTTGCTCTCCGAATAGCTATTACAGATAATATTATTTATTTACTGTCTGACCGTCTGAGAAGATTTTCGGGAGCACAAACACCACAATAATCAAAAGAAAAAACGGACAACATTATTTTCATTTTTCATAGAGCGTCATTTCGAAATTTATTTACTGGTTTGCATATCAGATTCGTAAACCACATCTCATCAGCAGTTATAGTGCGTTATATGTATAAAAAGGCCACTTGATAGGGCAGCCGGTACAGGAATTTCAGTCGGGTGAACCGACTTACATATATCTTCGATCAATGTCCTTTTTTATTGCTGCAAAAAAATACTCCAAATTAAATCAAAATAAAGAGTTGAAATTTTATCATTCTGTAGTCATCCATTTGGGAAATGTAGAAGGACCACCGAATTTTGCTAGATCGGCTAATTTGTATGTGTAGTACCCCGAGGGGAGTGGCAGTTTAATCCACTTTCGCAGTGCTAAATCCCTGATGCTCAATTATACTGAATATAACGCACCAACTGAACGGAATGTATATAAGTTAATTGTTTATTTTTTCGCAATTTAGTCAGTATTATAATGCAATATTATTGATGAGAATTTAAGTAACCTCAGACTGCTAATTGGGAATTAGAGTGGAATATTAAATTTCGATAAATTGGTCAATTTGTATGGGAGGTATCAGAATGGAAGGTACGTCTTTAGAACTAAGATTACCAAACACATGGTATACGACGAATCTTGTCGAATTTGATACCAACGATTGAAAGATATGTGGGTCAAATGGTTCATTTGTATAGGGGGTACCAGAAGGCACATTGTTACTTAATCGATTTTTCCCCGATATTATAGAAAATTATAAATTATTGCAAGCGCTAAAAACATAAATAATTACAACAAAAACAGGGTATTGATTGCATTTCAGAAGAGCGGCCACTTTGTATGGGAAGTACCTGGATGGATAAAGCGAAGTGCACCGCTTTCACTTTTGGAAACGATAAACGCACAACAAATTTGACCAAATTTAGTGCAACCGATTGAAAGATATGAGGTCGAGAAAATATATAATAGGTTGAATCCCTCATTTGTATGGAAGGCACTAGCGATCTTTGCCCGAATGAGTTTTTGATAGAAACTCAAGTTTTTTCTTAACTAGAACCAGAGCGACAACGCGTTTTATACGCAAATTATAACGCAAAATGGTTCGAATTGATACGTGAGAAACAGAAGGCTTACTGGTGATTTTCCTTTCACCATTCTCAATCAATGTTAATGTCAATTGAAGACGTTGTTGACCGACCAGAGCAAGGCAAAACTTCTTTTTGCAAAGCATTCTTCCACTTTTGAATGCGAGTATTTTGGTGAAGCCTATTCACCATAAGCCTTCTGTAGCATTGTTAGCGAAATTTCACTTGCAATACAAAACTGGAGGCAAATTTGAGAAAAAGACACTTGAGATTAGCTGAGAAAATCGACCTCAGTAAATAAAATGAATGACGGATCCCCATCGGCATAAGAGACAGTTGGGCCTATTTAGTGAAAGGAAACATTTTGACAGTTCCTTAGAACAGGCTTTTTAAATAATGATTTTTTAACAAAATGTACTATAGAAGGCTAAATCTGCCAATAATATTTTTGGGGAAGGAGCTATTATCGAGTCTGGTACAACGATTTTAAAAGCGTTATAAAGAAAGTTATATCATTTTTAAAGGTACTGTAGTGAAATTTACAAAATGGCCATGTTGGGCTATATTTGAGATTAATTTTGCACTGCTCTCGTTTTGAATGCAACATTTTAATATATATTTTAACATATAGACAATTTAAGATTCTAAATTGTTTTCGTATTTCTGTGCGGGTCTTGTGTTTAGAAATAGTAGTAATTTTACTAACAATTTACATTTTTAAAACCAGCGGGAAAGGGAATTAAATTGAAATAATAGAAAAGTTTTTTTTTAGAAATCAACATAGGTAATCTAACATCACTTTTGCAATTCTTAGCATTAATTGGGACGATTGAATTTAATTTGAATTTAATTACGAAACGTAATGCTTTTAAATTACTTTTAGATATGATCAAATTTTCTCGATTTCTAATATTCCTGTGTATGATCCATCCTTAGCTGTAACTAAGGAGTGTCCCAGTAAGAACACAAGATGATGCAGCAATTGAATTGCTTCTCTGGCTGTATGACATGTGGCGCCGTCTTGTTGAAACCACATGCTCTCCACATTCATTTCTTCAATTCTAGGCACGAAAAAACTGGTTAACATTTCACGATACCGAACACCACTGACTGTTTGCGCTTGACATGCCTCATTTTCATAAATAAAAGGTCCAATGATTCCTCCAGCCCAAAATCCACACCACACAGTGACACGTTGAGGATGCATTTACTTCCTGTGAATCACTCGAGGATTTTCCTCATCCCAAATGTGACAATTCTGCCTATTGACGAAGCCACCAAGATGGAAATGGGCCTCGTCACTGAAGATGATTTTGTCGGCAAAATCAGCATTTTCATGTTGTCCCTCCAATACCCAATTAACTAACTCCCTTCGCTGTCCATGGTCAGCTGGCTTCAGTTCCTGAGTCAATTGAACTTTGTATGCATGAAGATGCATACAGCTGCGACATTTTCGATTGACTCTTTCGGAGCATTATTGTGACCCCAAATTGATCGCAATTTGCCAACTGCAGCCGCAAAACTTTCACCATTTTGGTAAAATAATTTCACAATGAGAATGCGTTGTTCATTCGTGTAGCTCTCCATTTTTACTAACCTCGTACCTTCTACTAGCAAACAATAACAATTGTTTAAATGTCAAACAATGACACTTCGAATGGCGTCAAATTTAAATCTTGCGTTCTTGTTGGGACACCCTTTTTTATGAAATATTTCAACTGTTTACGCCATGCAGAAATCAGTCATTTCTCGAATTTTCAAATGGACTTTCACAACAGCAAGCCGAATCATATCTGATTTATTAGGAAACATATTTATGTTTTAGAAAATGCCACAAAGTTATGTTTTGCTGAGTTATACAATAGTTTTTACCAAAACTGGCTTTGAAACAATACTCTAGTCATGAAATGGAGCTTTCAAACTCAAAGAATTCCAGGCTTTTTATGTCCTAAATTACAGGTCTCTTCGAAAAACTGCTAATAGTTTTGCAGTCCGTATTCCTATATATTCAAAATCTGGTAATTAATTTTGGCATCATTATAAATTTCAGAAAAAAATGTGAAGTATGCATGTAAGGGAAGAAAATTGTTAATTTTAAAATATTTTGACAGTATATCATTAATTCCTCTACACCAATTTGTTGATAGTTAAGCGTTGCTTTCGACGTTTTCTTAGACGCAAAATTTCCTACAATAGAAAAACTTCAATCTCATATTTCGTCGATATGGTATTTAGGAAGATTCTAAATACGGATTCCAATTTCCATACATTTCATATTGTTGAATCCCGAGCAGAGTTTACTATATGCTGTACAGTGTTTTATTCTTCTGCGTGAAATTATGAACATAAGCTGTGAGACCTCACACTAAGTCCAAGTTATATGATGGGTGGTCTTCTAAAAGGACTTTCTTTAATAAACAATTTATTATACTTTTGCTATTTATTAATATTTGGCAAATATCTTATTTCTTCATTGTTTCTTATTAACTTCTCAGTGCAATTGTCTTTAATGTTTACTCGACCACCTTGGAAATGTTTGTTTTCAAACCCAAGATTTCCCAAAGGAACTAAATTGATTAGTATCGGACAACGAGACAATTATCAATTGTCATTAACATTTGCAACACCAAATCACCCTCAATCGGCTAAATAAACAAAATAAAAATATCAACTTCAATAACAAAATTTGATACCTTTAGTGCAGATAAAACTATAAAAATCAAAATTAAGTCTTGAGCAGATTTCCTTAGAAAATCTTTTAACACTCTTTCACAGTCACACAACTAATTAAAAAAATCCGATTCCTACAACAAAATCAAAAGTGATAAAGTAGATTTTTCACAGAAGGAAACTACGCCATCATTCTCACCATGAAAATCAGAAAATTGTGTGACATTTTTGCTAGAACATTTCTAAAGGAATTTTAATTTTCCAAAAAATTTTGGTTATTCATAGCCAAACATTAAGAATTTCTATGAATATAAGTATTGTTTCGAAATTGTATAGAAAATATTTAGCCAAAAACATTTGTAAACATGTTCCAACAATATTGACAATTGTTTGGCATTCGAACCCCAAAACAAAAGCAGTTGGCCTTAAGGCTAATACCAATAGTAGAAGAGACGGGAACAATTTTGTCGAGGCCTTAATCATATGGGGGTCCTGTTTTGCTTTTGTCTCTGGGGATAATGACGATTCCATGAATATCCTTTGGTTGACAACAAAACACACTAAAAATGAGACGTCATAGAGTCTATCGCAATGTCACTGGCCGCCGACCATCCGGCTTATTAGGGCTAACAAATGTAAAAGCCATGTTCATATAAGACTATGGTTGTCTCAGTTAGTAGTAAAGTGGTAGTACATGATGAAATATCCTTGGCTTAAGGATGCCAATTGTTTTGTTGTTGGTTTTTAAAATAAAATCGTTTAAAAATGGAACTATTCTTTGAAAAGAGATGATGAAAATTTGGCCCTTTACAGAAAATGTACAGCTAATTGTAATCGTTAGAAAAGTAACGAAGTGCTTACAGTGGGCTTAACAACGTTAAATATAGCAAAAAATAAACTACAGCAAACTTTACTATTATATTTTGTCTAAATTTGAATTTCTGTGGTCACAACCCATAACAGCCTAAGTCTGTTTTTCAATATTTTCAGTACAGGAGTTTAAAGTTTTGAATCTTCACTGAAAATCAGGAGAAGGTGTTTTTTTGGAAAACTTTGCTACAGATTCCAAGGAAACGAACTTCTTTACTTAGTTGTTAACAAAAGATAGTTGTTTATTCTCGCAGTCAAAATATATTATCGAAAAAGGCACTTAGGCTCTTATGAATTGTTGAACGAAAGAAAGTCAAAAAGTTCAAGTTGAGTTAGGCGATTATTCCAGATTAAATAAAAAACTTTAAGTGCGTCTAAATTGACATAAATTATTATTCTATGTCAAAATATTTCAGATTCGATCTCTCATGTTGAGTTAGGTTGTTATTCCTGTATAAGAATTCATAAAGTTTAAACTTAAGTTGATTTAGGCAATGATGAAAAAATAATGTTTATATTTGTTGTAATGCTAAATTGACTTAGGCAGTTATGCCAAAACCGTCATTTAGAAAAATAACTTAAGCTATTAGGTTTTTTAGGATTAATTGCCTTCCTAAAAGAGATACAAACATGAAAAATGTAGAGCAAATAAATTTAGAAGCCGTGAATACGATGGTGCTAATAACTCAATTGTGTCCTAACTCGAGTTAGGCTGTTACGGGTTGTGACCACAGATTTAATAATGAAATAAAAAAATAAAATTGAAATCAGTTGTTTTAAGGATGGAATATGTCCAGTTAATAGAGGTTAGAACCAAATCCTTTTCTGAAAAGTCTTTATGGACACCATATTTACGGATAGAAAGTGAGAAAAGGGACCTACCGCAGCACCCTTCATTTAAAATTTTGGCCCTTATTATAAGCTAACAACGAAGACACGGATACCTGACTCGCCTATTTATTTTTTTGTTTTCTAATACATTCTAGGCAGTTAACTTACAGAAAATATTATGGTTTCATCAGTACAGGTTCCGTCTCATTTCAGAGCTAATTCGGAATGTTCAAGATACTGGTCCAAAATACCATAGGCTACCAATTGTTTAAAGATTACTGCGTGCTGTATACGAGTATATTCCGTAAATTACAAATTCAATTTATTCACAATTAACTGAGGTCGTAAAAAAAATTATTTTGAGCCAATTGGTACATTTTTTTACCCGATCGGTATCAAAATTTACACTGACTCTATATAACTCTCATTAAAAGGTGGTGTTTCAAAATCACAGCTTCCATTTCGAACTCTAAATTCATAAACTGAAATGAAAAATATTCAGCTTTAAAATTAGAAGAAATCAGTTAGAAATTTGTTTTATTTAAAATGCAAGAAAGAATCGAACGAATTTCCGAAAATTCAATTAGAAAATCATAATCTGACATCACTTTTAAAATCAGGAAAGTTCAGTTGAAAAGCTGAACTTGCATTTGAAATTCAAATAGGATGAGCTAAAGATTAGAAATTTTTTTTCTCGGATTATTAACGGAAGGAAGACAAATTGTTCAGGGAAACCACTTTTGTCGTTGAAAATTTCGAATTATCTTCCAGCATTTTCTATCAGAAGAAACCTCCCATTTACACGTTCGGTTCAGTGCTACGAAGTGCGTATAAGTGCGCATTTTAAGCGTGACCTCTTTGTCACTGTTTCTTTTGTTTCTCTAATAAAAAGCACATACAGGTGGTTTATTTCGTATATATGATTATTTGGTGTCCGTTTCCATTCTATCTTATACAGAGTATACATATTGCATCATCTTTTTTGCGGGATAGAAAAGGCGCGGGCGGGGGGCGCCCACATCGTTGGGTTGGCGGGCTCATGGAGTTTTAGTCGCTATGAATCACTTCGACGGGAAGCGTCGCGCATTTTACGAGAACTCTCGTTCATATATTGCTACTAGGCGACTATATTGCGCTGAATATGGACTACGGCAAATTAGTGAAGCTCCGAGTGCTAATTTAATTAAAATATGGGTAAAGCGTTTTGAAGAGACCGGTTCAACATTTAAACCACAAGCAAATGGTCGCCCAAGAACATCTAGGACCGAAGACAATGTTGAGAGAGTTATGGAGTCAGTACGAGGAAATCCACAAATGTCGACTCGCAAAAGATCGTCTGTCTTACAATTATCGCGACGAAGTTTGCAACGAATTTTAATATTGGATCTTAAACTGCATCCACATAAGATGAAATTAACACAAGAATTGAAAGAGTCTGACTTTATAGCAAGGCTCGCATTTGCTAATGAAATGCTTAATCGATTTTTCAATTTTGACAATATCCTTTTCTCTGACGAGGCTCATTTCCTTATGAATGGGTTCGTAAACCGTCAGTAAATTGTCGTTACTGGAAAAGTGAAAATCCCAAAATCAAACACCAGAAACCATTGCATAGTCCTAAAGTGACAGTATGGGCAGCAATCTCTGGCAGCGGAATAATTGGTCCTTTTTTCTTCGAAAATGCGCGGGGCCAAAACGTCACGGTTAATACGGAACGCTATGTTGAGATGTTGGACGGGTTTTTGGCTCCAGAAATTGAAAGTTCAAGAATAGTGAATTCCAGAACTTGGTTCCAACAAGATGAAGCTACCTGTCACACATCAAATGACTCCATGGCGGTGGTGAAGCAGATGTTCCCTGGCTGTCTGATTTCGAAAAGAGGTGATATCCCATGGCCCCCACGTAGTCCAGACTTGACGCCTCTTGACTTTTTTTTTTGTGGGGATACCTCAAACACAAAGTCTACAGTAATAATCCAAGAAACATCGTTCAGCTCAAGAAGAATATCCATGGTGAAATGGCCATGGCCACCAGTATTACTGAAGAAAGTTTTCAATAATTTTCGTTTGCGGTTAGAGGAGTGCCGTCGTAGAGGGGGTCACCATTTAGATGATGTTATTTTTAAAAAATAAACTCCATTTATTACTCTACAATGCCTTAGATTTATTTTAACCATACCTTTTGTATTTATTTTTTAATTTATTTTTTAAATATGCACGTTCTATTGCGCCACTCTATACTACAAATATTTGTTTAGGCAGCTTAAATCCAATTTTCCAGTTATGTTCTTCTTTTTTTTTTTGTGCTCCACTGTTCCAGTCAATTACAAGCACTATCAATTTTAAACTGAAACTCATAGCAATTAGCCTTACCGAATTTTTCGACAAGAAGCAATTTCTACAAATTTTTGCTCATTTACACAATTTAGCACAAAGGACCGAGCACAGCTCCTGCAATACAAAAGGCCTACAAATCACACCAAATGCTAAAGATCGCACAAAATGCCCTAAGGCAGAGCAAAGGCTAATGATAAATAGCCCAGAAAAGAACAGAGCAAAAAAAGAAAGTCAAGCAAATGCATTGAATGGGCTATCATATATTTTTTTCCTGCACTCTTGCTGACACTTTAATGCTCCTTCCTCAGTGGAAGTGTGAGATGAAAAAGACATTCTACATGAAAGAGAATAAAGCGAGCAAAAAACACATATAAAACAAAGCAGATCAGTTTCCAGGATTTGGCACACACAAAAGATTTCGAAAGATTTCAGTTGCTATCGCTCTCTAATATAATAATCTTTTAAATTGCCAAAGGACATGTCAGTAGAGCAGAAGGGCATTATTTATATTTTGTCGCTATTGTTTTAGATTTTCTTTTTATCAAAATTAGAAAATCAAATTCTATAAAGATTTCATTTCAGACAGTTTGCAAAACAATAAGGTTGATTAGTTTTCGTCATATTTGTAATTTCTCTTGAAGAGATTAAGATTTATAAGACTTTGTGGAGGTTTTTGTGTTAGGCCTCAATGTTGGCCAGAAAAACGTGGCCACCGGTGGCATGTCGTCCATTGTATATGTCTAGATTTGTCAGTACAAGCAGGCTTTTCGGGGGTTGTTTGAATGTTGATTTGTAATTATGAATTCTTTTCAGAATTTATGACATTTTTATAGCATTTTTAAATGGTTTTATTTCGTGAGTTTGTAAATAATTATAAAAATGTCACGAAATATATTGTTAAGTACAAATAATTGTTTAACAAATATTAATATGTTTTTTTTAAAGAATGGAAACATTTGTTTTCCAGTGGTAAGGGGAAGAAAATTCAGTTTAAACATTAGGAAATAAACAGAATAACAGTTTAGAATATTAACAAAAATAATTTGATGTAGTGTACATTACAAGCCTTAAAGCGACCTTCATGTTACGTTCTGCCCTTCAGAATATAATGAGGAGGTTTAAATGATTTTTGTATTAAATGGCTAACACAACACTGTAGATTAATCTTTAGAAGTCGATGTTATTTTTGTTATAGAAAGCAATAAAGTTCTGAGTTTTTAAACAAAATTTATAAAGTAATATTCGTATTATTTCCGGTTGAACAACATACTTTAAGTTTATATGATAGTAAAGGAGTGGTTTAAATTTAACGTGATCGTACAAGCATAATAGACATTAAATTGAACTGAAATAAATTCGGACCAGCATAGGGATTTCAGTCACATGAACTTTTTTATGGGCCTTCACTCAGCATTTTTTCTTTTTTGGTCAGTAAGAAAGAATGAAGGATGACAGAAAGGGCTTTGCACGGCGCTGGATTTTTATCAAAAATTTCTCTGAATTAAAGCATAATAAGACAGGAAAGATTATACTTTTATTTCAATTTGCAAAACTAAATTAACTAAATACCTAATTATATTACATTGAATTGTAATAAAAGATATTAATGGAGGAATATACGCGAGGAATTAGGTAATTTATATGCAGCTACGTAATTTATATAAAGTAATGAAACACGTTTGGTCAAAACACTCTTCTTTCTGGGTGTTAAATTTTTGTCTTATTAAACGATATATGCCTTTATTCATTCAGGTGAAGATATGAATATAATATATTATGGGTCAATTGTCAGAGATTATTGAGATCATAGATACACATATGGTCGAAAAAATAAATACACCTGTTTATTTTAGCTTTATGTTTAATTTTAGTTACTCTAACGGAAAGTAGACATGTCAATTCTTTTCTATTTAAATAACTTTAATATGGTAATGACCTTAAAAGTAAAAATAAAACTGGGGCTTCCCCCTTGTTTTCATTGTGAGTTAGTTTTGTTCAAAATTTCTTTTGATTTCAGTATTTGGTCAAAATAATAAATGTATTTCTCAATTCTTTAATATTTTCGCAGTCTGCTGTAGTCTATTTGGAAAGACTAGTTATTTTACTGTTGTTTATCTTTATTTATAACAAAATATATATTTGAAAAATATCAGCAATGGTCGAAAAAATCATTCTCCGGAGAAGAGAAAAATTGTTTCAAGACTAAGAGAAAGTGGCCGTAGTCTCTCTCGTTCTGTATCAGAAACTACGAATCGGTCACTATTTTTTGTACAAAATGCTTTACAGCCTAAAAAGACTGTCGAAACTCATGGAAGACCCAAAAAAAAACTTCAAACACAATAGATATCCGTATTGTAACACTAGCGAAGAAGGACCTGTTTGTGTGTTCAAGAGCGATTTCAGCAGAAATTGCAAATATAATTTTATCGCGAACGGTTCGTCGTAGGCTACAAGAAGCACATTTACCAGAACGGATAGCCAGAAGAGTTCCTTTGCTTAGAAAAAAATTAAAAGCTAGATTGGCGTTTGCAAGAAGTCATTCCAATTGGTCCGTAGGAGACGGTGAAAAAAAAAATGGCGAAATATTTTGTGGAGCGATGAAACAAAAATTAATGTATTTGGAAGCGACTGTGCCCGGAATGTTCGACGCAGTAAGGGTAAGGAATTCCATGTTCGCTTTACAAAGAAGACGTTCAAGGGGGAGATGGCGGCAATATTATGGTTGTTTCTCGTGGTATGGTGTCGGTCCGATGCATTGAATTACCGACACTATGTCCAGATTCCACTACAAATATATATTTTGGAAAATATGATGTTGAACTATGCTGTGGAAAGTATGCCTCTTAGATGGACATTCCAGAAGGATAACGATCCGAAGCATACTTCTAAGCAGGTAAAGGATTGGTTCTAAGATAGTAATGTTGTCCTTCTTGACTGGCCAAGTCAATCTCCGGACTTAAATCCAATCGAAAGTCTTTGGGTAACATTTAAACAAAGAATTAGAAAGGAGGTTCTCAAAAATAAGGATCAATTAGGGAGTTTTGTTTAAAAAACTTGGTATGAAATACGAGGGGAAACCTGCAGGAAGCTTATTGTCAGCATGCCAAGAGTCAACAAAATAATGGAAAATAAAGGCTTTTAACAAAACTCAGCCATTTAAGCAGAAAAAACTTGATTTTTTACTTATTTCAACTCAAATTAATTTGCATCAATGTTTCATTTCATTTAAATTTTGATTTCTTCACCACCATCCACATTATAAGCAACTCTTTTGTAGAGCATCAACTTTTGCAGCATTGCTGCATATCATTGTAAAGCAATTTCATTTCCCTCTCATTTGAAATTTCCCCAGTGACAAGTCGATTCCTATCCATTTCGCGCCAAAACTATACATTTTTTTTTGTCTACAAAGAGTTTCTGTGGCATCAACTTCTTATCATTCTTGAAAGGCCTTCTCACAGCTTATGGTATCGAATTACTTTGACACAGTGTTTTGTGCTAATTTGTTCATTTTATTCAATTACAACCTCAGCAGAGACATTCGCACAATACGCTTGCAGGCGCTGCATGCTTAAATTTCAAAGAATGCATTCAATGAGCGCATTATCCTCCTTCTCCGGCTGCAGCATGCGATATTCTTGTTTTACCATCTTTGAATAGAAGAGATTATTTTCTCACCTCCTTCGGTGTTTAGTGTTAGCATCTTCATGCTGTTTACGCACTGTTGTGCAATTATTTTATATGATTTACTCAAAATATTTAAGTCGGTTTCGGAAAACATTTATTGGCTTTTGTTTGGTTATGCTAAGGTAGAGATAGGTGTTTTTATTCAGAACCATTGGCAATGTCTTCCAAGGTTTAGCATTGTAATCCACCAACTGCTGGTGGTTGGTGGTATACCAAATGCTATGTCATTGTTATGTCTCTCTTGCTGTCTCTATGTAATTTTGTGTAATATGATCGATAGGAATAGGGCTTATTAATGTAATTTATGTGGACGTATTTCAGAGCAGACAAATTATGTTAGAAATTGTTTTCTTGTTGTGCAGTTATATAACAAAATGGTGTACCCAGCAGAAGAAAAGATAATAAAGAAATATTCTTCGAAAACCTTATAATAATTTGAAGAATGTCCTTCCTTTCTAAAAAAAGAAAAAAAAAAAAAATAACGAAATTATGTTTCCACAATATTCAATGGTTGGTATCGGGGAGAAATTTTCCTATGCAATCAGGTTAGATAAGTCTTTTTTAGAACTTTTGAATTGCAAAAATAATTTTTTAAAAGTCTAGAAATAATATTCATGAAATATTCATATCATTTTGTTTTTGGCAAATACGGCCGGGCATTTTTCTGCAGAAAATATCATTAGTCATATGTTGGTTTAGTTGATTTCTTCCTATTGATAGATAAATATATGCAAATATTTGCAAGTAGACTTTAATAGCATTTTTTTAAGTGGTTTAGTTCTAGGAGAACCTGTAATTTGTAGACATTATGAATATCAGAAAATTAATCTGACCCATATTATTTAGAACACTATTTACCCAGAGTAGTTCACTCCCAAAGAACACGCATCATTATTCTTTTAAACGATGTCAATTTTTATATGTCAAAAGTATGTATTATATATATTACATGTATTATTATATTACATATATATTATATTATATGTTATTATATGTTGTTTATTATTATATATTACTAGCCGACCCGCCGAACTTCGTCTCGCCCAGCAGCCATTGCATGTGCAGATTGGTGGTTCCGATCCATCCTGAGCCAGCGGTGCATTCTGGGGAGCACACGTAACAATTCCTGCCTACAAAGGTACAGATTTTAATCTGTATAATCGTAATGAAATGCAAGACGCATAAAATTAATGCGATTGTTATTGTGCATTGCTGCTCTGGAGACTCTTCTCGCAGCACATTGTTCGTCGTTCCGTATTTCGCGTAAAAGTGACATTTGATTCCTGACTTGTTCGTTGTATTCTGCCCGCTCCTCTTGTGTCTGCTGTGAGCGCACCACTCTCATATTATTTGTGTGGCGTGCACGGCGACCAATATTTGCACGTGAGCGTGGCATTTTGTACTGCAATATACGTTCTTTATGGTTAAATTTTTTGTTGTTTGGTATTGTTAGGGTAGGGAGGCTGCCCTTTATTGTCTTACCTGTTGCTTGTTAACTTTCTTCAATTTTCTTCAATTTATTTACTTTCACTAACAGCTCAAGAGTCGTTTGACTCCCACACACTTTTCACGAAAAGAGGTTATGTATGAGTCGGTGTCGGGATACTTAACGCCGCCACACGCTGGTTAAGCAATCAACGCTTAACGATCATATGGTTATTGCGATCATGTGGTAATTGCGCTAATCTCTATCAGGCAAAACACAATGAAAGTAACTACTGCGCCATCTCTCTGATAGAGTTTAAAAAATAGTGATATTTTTTAATTTATTTTTTCGCGGAAAGATTTTAGATGTGAGTCGGTACGCGGTTAATTAACGCCACTACACGCTGATTAAAGACCCAACGCTTTCAGCAAAACACAGCATAGGCTTATCGCGCAAATTGTGATTAAAAAGTAGACATATTAACTTTTGTATCTTTATTTTTTTACGAAAATAGGTAAGGCATGATCCGGTATTGGCCTAATTAACGCCTCTACACATAGATTAAGCACCCAACGCTAGCGGAGCATACGGTTATCGCGCTAATCTCTAGCGGGCAAAACACCAAAAAAAAAACTAAATACTGCGCCATCTGTCGGACGAACTTCAAACTACACAGAAACACTCCTCACGGCCC